>JAQJVL010004365.1:0-46169 GCA_035578905.1 Stictocephala bisonia | reverse complement strand
AAATCAGACTTCGGCAGAGCATACACTCCGTGAAGTGCATCTGATGGTTTGCAACGGAAATAGGGTGACGGTCATTGATGGTCACTGTACCTTACACATCGTACCCAAACTTAGATTTTGGATATATAGAGGAGATATATTCAAGTATATTGACTTTTGCCTGTGTCATGGCATATGCAGGGCATGGTTTCTTTAGGAAGGAGTTCCACACAATGGGTGAAGTCAAGCCTCCTCTGCCTGATAATTGCCCCAATGATGTGGTCAATGTGTGTGGTCACTTTACCAAGGAATTAAATCTGCTTGCTTCCATTATTGGTTCTGCTTAGTCAGATACCGTTATAAAGGCAATGTTCTGAGGCCTTGACTTTGTTTTTACCAGTTATTGAAATAGTTATCCTTTTTTAACACCAAATAAATGAGTGGGTACAGTATTTTTAAAGCTAAATGTATAAATGCATTAAGTTTTTGTTCCGCGGTCAGTGAAACAATATTATTTCTTTGGTTGAATATATTTTGGAACAATTAATAAACAACATATTTATAAAACTGTTCAAACCCTAGTAAATGAAATGTTTTGAAAATTTCCACCAAAGTGAATCTTATTATATTAAAAACATGATATATAACATATACTTTTGTCTTTCGCTAAAATATGTTAGAATAGAGCTAGAGGGAATGGGATTAAACACTGTACTGTAACTACACACACACCCATATATATATATATATATATATATATATATATATATATATATATATATATATAAAACATGAAAACAATACAACAAAATGCATGTAGTTCAGTGAGTAATAATGTTGAATCACTGCTGAGAAAATGTATTTATTCTTTTATTATGACTGCAAAATGAGTTTTCCTTTACTCACTGGGTAAGGTGGACTTCTCTCTATAAGTATTACCATCACAGAAAAATAATAAAAATACCAGACCATCACAGAATTTTAAGTATTTTTGCATTGGAAAAATTCTCAAATTAAAGGTGTAACTCAAGTTTAAAACTGACGATGGAATTATTTTTTTAGGATAGAATATGTAAATAATGTAGGACTTGTAAATCTTAAAAAAAAACTTATGAAATATCTATACTATTTAAAGTCATCTGCCATAAATTCGCTACCAAGACAAAATATCTGCAATAAATTTAATTAAATATCTAATTCGAGTAATAAAAGTAATTAAAAATAAGTAACTTAATTTTTAAACGTCGGTAAACAAGTAAGAAACTAAGTTTCGAGTGATTAGTAGTTTATGCATAGTGTTCTTCTATTGTCATAAAAACAAGTATACAAAACAGAAGTCTCCTTGTCTTTAGTTATATGTCAGCTAGAAGAGTAGATGACATCTTTAAAATTCAGTTGATTTTGTATATTCAATCACAGTGCTCTGTGATTTGTATATTCAATTCGTTACCCCATTATACTTGGCACAGGAGTGCCAAAAGAAGATAGGTAAACAATATAACATTAATACACACTAGACATAATTCACTAATTCACTCTCATAGTAAAGTATGGCAAAAAGTGAGATAGGACGAGTTGTTTTGGAAACATTAAATCTTCAGCCCCATCTTTGCAAGGAAATCGCACATCGATCAACCTGTTGGCGAAATGTTGTTTTGTGGCAGGCCTTTATCCCAAAGAAAATTATATCGCCATAGTACGAAAGAACAATTTAATAAATATAAAAATGTTGTCTACAATGTTCAAAAATTATATCAAATTATATTGCATATAACTATATAGTGATAAATTAAGTTATAATATTGTTAATTATTTTTACAAAAGCTGTATTAATTATGACAAATGATTGTTTTCTTTAATACCGTAGCATGTCTGTATACAGATGAATATGTTTAGAATATTTTCACCGTATAAGTTATTAGACAAAAATTAAATGTTTTCTTATTCTAAATATTTATATTGTTGGTTGTAATAAACATGTATCTTTGACTATGTGTGTACACGTTAAGGCATGTAAAATAAACAATCTTATAAAAATAATTTTTAGGATCAAACAATATGAGCTGACCTGAAAAAGTGATTCACAAAGTTTTTTTTACCTGTTGTAAAAGCATACAAATAGTCTCTTTGTCACTTCTTGTGTCGCTGAGCCCGCAAGCTTTCCCTGCCTCTAGTTTCATACTGGTGAGTGTCACTGCCCCGCACCATGGTGCATTTGGAGCGGCATTAAAGGACCACACCGAAAATACAGACAGGGCAGAGTCACAACCCCAAGCTCCAAGAAAACACCCCGACACGATTATCTGAATTTTAGTTTTTTTTTATTATTATTCTAACTGCTTTCTTTTGGAGTCGAAAGACTCTCTCTAGTTTTTCTTTAGAACAGCCTCCACAAAGTCTTACACCATATGCCAAATGAGGGAATATCAGCCTATAATAGGCTATTTTTACCTAATAGGCAATAAATAATATTTTACCTAATTTTATAAATAAAACCTGAATCAATATCCTACAGTTAGCAGTTTACAGTCAACAATGAGAAGTTTTGATGCTCGTAAATATGTTTTAGTGAAGTTTGGAGATTTCCTGAAAACCTACCAATTTAATACGATAAGAGACGTAAATAATAACTTTTAATTATTTTAAAAAGGGGTATTGTGCTTTAATTTGATGTTAACAGATAAAAAAAAAAAAATCGAATATCTCTTAATATAAACAGTTATTCTTCCAAAAATGATAACAAGTCCATTGTAATGCAGTGATTGTCAACAGGCACAGTACTTTATGTCGAGCAGTCAAGAGATAGGATAAGCATGACAAAGGATTTTGATATCGCTTAAGGAAAGCATTAAAAGGGTTTACTGTCTGTTTACGATTCATTGTATAGTTTTGAAGTTATAAGTAATGGCGATTTATAATATAATTGAAAATCATAACAGTCAATTAAAAAAAATAGTAAATTCACAAAAATAATATTAATCTTTTTAGCCATATTCAATATTGAACAGTAGAGATACAACTGTACCTAATAATTCTTCAAATACAATCACATAAAGCAATGCTAACATATTTCATTTTATTCATTACGCATTTTATGATTATATTATTCAATCAATGTATAATATCAAATTATATTAAGTACAGATGAATTTGGCCCCGTTGTATGTGATTGTATTGATACTGTTAGATGCAAGAAGCCCAGGCCTATCAATATAAATTGGTAATTCATTTGTCTACTAAAAATTAAATATCATATTTATTTATAAGTTTTAAATTATATTATAAATCTTAATTCTGATATCCTAAAATTTTTTCATTACCAATTTATATATATTTAGTAAAAATGTTTATAAAACTTACTGTCCCGGATTTGACATCTATTTCAAATTATAATACTTTACAGTATTGGCAAAAAGGCCTTGATCAGGCACTCTTAATCTTGATAGGCAATCAATGTAAGTCCTGATCGACAAACACTCTAGTGCCTCTTGATCGACAAGCTTTTTAGTGCCTCTTGATCGAAAAGCACTCTAGTGCCTCTTGATCGACCAGTACTCTAGTGCCTCTTGATCAACAAGCACTCTAGTGCCTCTTGATCGACAAGTACTCTAGTGCCTCTTGATCGACAAGTACTCTAGTGCCTCTTGATCGGCAAGTACTCTAGTGCCTCTTGATCGACAAGCACTCTAGTGCCTCTTGATCGACAAGTACTATAGTGACTCTTAATCGACTAACACTCAATTGCCTCTTAAATGACAAGCACTCTAGTGCCTAATGATCGACAAGCACTCTAGTGCCTCTTGATCGACAAGTACTCTAGTGCCTCTTGATCGACAAGTACTCTAGTGACTCTTGATCGACAAATACTCTAGTGCCTCTTGATCGACAATCACTACAGTGCCTCTTGATCGAAAAGTACTCTAGTTTATCTTGATAGGCAATCAATGTAAGTCCTGATTGACAATCATTCTAGTGCCTCTTGATCAACAAGTACTTTAGTGCCTCTTGATCGAAAAGCACTCTAGTGACTATTGTTCGACAAGCACTCTAGTGAATCTTGATCGACAAGTACTCTAGTGACTCTTGATAGACAAGTATTCTAGTGCCTCTTGATCGACAAGTACTCTAGTACCTCTTGATCGACAAGCATTCTAGTGCCTCTTGATCAACTAGGACTCTAGTGCCTCTTGATCGACAAGTACTCTAGTATATCTTGTTCAACAAGTACTCTAGCATATATTGATCGACAAGCACTCTAGTGCCTCTTGATCGACAAGCACTCTAGTGCCTCTCGATCGACAAGTACTCTAGTGCCTCTTGATCGACAAGTACTCTAGTGCCTCTTGATTGACCAACACTCTAGTTCCTCTTGATCGACAAGTACTCTAGTGTCTCTTGATCGACAAGTACTCTAGTGCCTCTTGATCGGCAAGTACTCTAGTGCCTCTTGATCGACAAGTACTATAGTGACTCTTGATCGACTAGCACTCTAGTGCCTCTTAAACGACAAGCACTCTAGTGCCTAATGATCGACAAGCACTCTAGTGCCTCTTGATCGACAAGCACTCTAGTGCCTCTTGATTGACAAGTACTCTAGTGACTCTTGATCGACAAATACTCTAGTGCCTATTGATCGACAATCACTACAGTACCTTTTGATCGACAAGTACTCTAGTTTATCTTGATAGGCAATCAATGTAAGTCCTTATTGACAATCATTCTAGTGCCTCTTGATCAACAAGTACTCTAGTGCCTTTTGATCGACAAGTACTCTAGTACCTCTTGATCGACAAGCATTCTAGTGTCTCTTGATCAACAAGCACTCTAGTGCCTCTTGATCGACAAGTACTCTAGTATATCTTGTTCAACAAGTACTCTAGTATATATTGATCGACAAGCACTCTAGATCCTCTTGATCGACAAACACTCTAGTGCCTCTCGATCGACAAGTACTCTAGTGCCTCTTGATCGACAAGTACTCTAGTGCCTCTTGATTGACCAACACTCTAGTTCCTCTTGATCGACAAGTACTCTAGAGTCTCTTGATCGACCAGCGCTCTTGATCGACAATTACTCTAGTGCCTCTTGATTGACAAGTACTCTAGTGCCTCTTGATCGACAAGCACTCTAGTGACTCTTGATCGACAAGTACTCTAGTATATCTTGATAGGCAATGAATGTAAGTCCTAATCGGCAATCACTTTAGTGCCTGTAGATTGACAAGTACTCTAATGCCTCTTGATCGACAAGCACTCTAGTGACTCTTGATCGACAAGCACTCTAGTGCCTCTTGATCAACAAGCACTCTAGTGCCTCTTGATCGACAAGTACTCTAGTATATCTTGTTCAACAAGTACTCTAGTATATGTTGATCGACAAGCACTCTATTGCCTCTTGATCGACAAGCACTCTAGTGCCTCTCGATCGACAAGTACTCTAGTGCCTCTTGATCGACAAGTACTCTAGTGCCTCTTGATTGACCAACACTCTAGTACCTCTTGATTGACAAGTACTCTAGTGCCTCTTGATCGACAAGCACTCTAGTGCCTCTTGATTGACAAGTACTCTGTGCCTTTTGATCGACAATCACTCTAGTGACTCTTGATCGACAAGTACTCTAGTATTTCTTGATAGGCAATGAATGTAAGTCCTAATCGGCAATCACTTTAGTGCCTCTAGATTGACAAGTACTCTAGTGCCTCTTGATCGATAAGCACTCTAGTGACTCTTGATCGACAAGTACTTTAGTGCCTCTTGATCGACAAGTACTCTAGTATATCTTGATAAGCAATCAACCTGATCGACAAGCACTCTAGTGCCTCTTGATCGACAATTACTCTAGTATATCTTGATAAGCAATCAATATAAGTCCAGATCGACAAGTACTCTAGTGCCTCTTGATCGACAAGTACTCTAGTGCCTCTTGATTGACCAACACTCTAGTTCCTCTTGATCGACAAGCACTCTAGAGTCTCTTGATCGACAAGCACTCATGATCGACAAGTACTCTAGTGCCTCTTGATTGACAAGTACTCTAGTGCCTCTTGATCGACAAGCACTCTAGTGACTATTGATCGACAAGTACTCTAGTATATCTTGATAAGCAATCAACCTGATCGACAAGCACTCTAGTGCCTCTTGATTGACAAGTACTCTAGTGCCTCTTGATCGACAAGCACTCTAGTGACTCTTGATCGACAAGTACTCTAGTATATCTTGATAGGCAATGAATGTAAGTCCTAATCGGCAATCACTTTAGGGCCTCTAGATTGACAAGTACTCTAATGCCTCTTGATCGACAAGCACTCTAGTGACTCTTGATCGACAAGCACTCTAGTGCCTCTTGATCGACAAGTATTCTAGTATATCTTGATAAGCAATCAACCTGATCGACAAGCACTCTAGTGCCTCTTGATCGACAAGCACTCTAGTGCCTCTTGATTGACAAGTATTCTAGTACATCTTGATAAGCAATCAACCTGATCGACAAGCACTCTAGTGCCTCTTGATCGACAAGTACTCTAGTATATCTTGATAAGCAATCAATATAAGTCCAGATCGACAAGTACTCTAGAGCCTCTTGATCGACAAGCACTTTAGTGCCTCTTGATCGAAAAGCACTCTAGTGACTCTTGTTCAACAAGCACTCTAAAGAATCTTGATTGACAAGTACTCTAGTGACTCTTGATAGACAAGTACTCTAGTGCATCTTGATCGACAAGTACTCTAGTACCTCTTGATCGACAAGCATTGTAGTGCCTCTTGATCAACAAGCACTCTAGTGCCTCTTGATCGACAAGTACTCTAGTATATCTTGTTCAACAAGTACTCTAGTATATGTTGATCGACAAGCACTCTATTGCCTCTTGATCGACAAGCACTCTAGTGCCTCTCGATCGACAAGTACTCTAGTGCCTCTTGATCGACAAGTACTCTAGTGCTTCTTGATTGACCAACACTCTAGTTCCTCTTGATCGACAAGTACTCTAGTGTCTCTTGATCGACAAGCACTCTTGATCGACAAGTACTCTAGTGCCTCTTGATTGACAAGTACTCTAGTGCCTCTTGATCGACAAGCACTCTAGTGCCTCTTGATTGACAAGTACTCTGTGCCTTTTGATCTACAATCACTCTAGTGACTCTTGATCGACAAGTACTCTAGTACATCTTGATAGGCAATGAATGTAAGTCCTAATCAGCAATCACTTTAGTGCCTCTAGATTGACAAGTACTCTAGTGCCTCTTGATCGATAAGCACTCTAGTGACTCTTGATCGACAAGCACTCTAGTGCCTCTTGATCGACAAGTACACTAGTATATCTTGATAAGCAATCAACCTGATCGACAAGCACTCTAGTGCCTCTTGATCGACAATTACTCTAGTATATCTTGATAAGCAATCAATAATATAAGTCCAGATCGACAAGTACTCTAGTGCCTCTTGATCGACAAGCACTCTAGTGCCTCTTGATCGACAAGCACTCTAGTGCCTCTGACCGACAAGTACTCTAGTGCCTCTTGATCGACAAGAACTCTAGTGCCTCTTGATCGACAAGAACTCTAGTGCCTCTTGATCGACAAACACTCTAGTGCCTCTTGATCGACAAGCACTCTAGTGCCTCTTGATCGACAAGTACTCTAGTGCCTCTTGATCAATATGCACTCTAGTGCCTCTTGATCGACAAGTACTCTCGTGCCTCTTGATCGACAAGCACTCTAGTGCCTCTTGATCGACAAGCACTCTAGTGACTCTTGATCGACAAGTACTCTAGTATATCTTGATAGGCAATCAATGTAAGTCCTGATCAAAAAGTACTCTAGTGCCTCTTGATCGACAATCACTCTAGTGCCTCTTGATTGACAAGCATTCTAGTGCCTCTTGATCGACAAGCACTCTAGTGCCTCTTGATTGACAAGTACTCTAGTATATCTTGATAGGCAATCAATATAAGTCTTGATCGACAAGTACTCTAGTGCTTTTTGATCGACAACACTCAAGTGCCTCTTGATCGACAAGCACTCTAGTGCCTCTTGATTGACAATCACTCTAGTGCCTCTTGATCGAAAAGCACTCTAGTGACTCTTTTTCGACAAGCACTCTAGTGAATCTTGATCGACAAGTACTCTAGTGACTCTTGATAGACAAGTAGGCCTACTCTAGTGCCTCTTGATCGACAAGTACTCTAGTACCTCTTGATCTACAAGCATTCTAGTGCCTCTTGATTAACAAGCACTTTAGTGCCTCTTGATCGACAAGTACTCTCGTATATCTTGTTCAACAAGTACTTTAGTATATCTTGATCGACAAGCACTCTAGTGCTTCTTGATCGACAAGCACTCTGGTGCCTCTTGATCGACAAGCATTCTAGTGCCTCTTGATCGACAAGCACTCTAGTGCCTCATGATCGACAAGCACTCCAGTAAATCATGATAGGCAATTTATATGAATACTGATCACCAAACAAAACAGTATTTCTTGACCACTAAACACTCCAGTAACTCTAGATTAACATGCACTGTAGTAACTCATGATAGTAAACCAATGTGACTATAGATCGAAAATAACAGTAATAATAACAATATAATAATAAGAACAGTTTCCTTTTCATCAATAAAAATAATCAATATTTTAATCACACGTGACTTATGAGTCTAAATGTGACACATTTACTTATTTATACCTGATGACTTATCAGCTAAAACCTGATCATTTATTATTACTTATAATTAAGTAACCATAAATTTACTTAAAACATCAGTGAATACTTTCTTACCCTACGTAATGTAATTTTCTTCTTTTAATTTTTTGAGTTGATATGGGATGTTACTTTTTGATAAAGCACGAAAAGAATGTTACATTACTGTATGTTTAGTCTTAGTCTAAATTATCTCATGTGTATAGTTTTGCCATAGCTACAATGTTAGAGTACTGTATGCTTAGTCTTAGTCTAAATTATCTCATGTGTATAGTTTTGCCATAGCTACAATGTTAGAGTACTGTATGCTTAGTCTTAGTCCAAATTATCTCATGTGTATAGTTTTGCCATAGCTACAATGTTAGAGTACTGTATGCTTAGTCTTAGTCTAAATTATCTCATGTGTATAGTTTTGCCATAGCTACAATGTTAGAGTACTGTATGCTTAGTCTTAGTCTACATTATCTCATGTGTATAGTTTTGCAATAGCTACTATGTTAGAGTACTGTATGCTTAGTCTTAGTCTAAATTATCTCATATGTATAGTTTTGCCATAGCTACAATTTTAGAGTACTGTATGCTTAGTCTTAGTCTAAATTATCTCATGTGTATAGTTTTGCCATAGCTACAATGTTAGAGTACTGTATGCTTAGTCTTAGTCTAAATTATCTCATATTTATAGTTTTGCCATAGCTACAATGTTAGAATACTGTATGCTTAGGCTTAGTCTAAATTATCTCATGTGTATAGTTTTGCCATAGCTATAATGTTAGAGTACTGTATGCTTAGTCTTAGTCTAAATTATCTCATGTGTATAGTTTGGCCATAGCTACAATGTAGGCCTAGTTAACATTTATTTATCTCTCTTTTGAACTCTTTTATACCAATTATCAAATTTCTTAAGACCTTAGTATTATTTATGTATATTCTTTCGTTATTCACTTTATTTTTGATCATTTAGGTAATACTAGTTTTTCACAGTAGAATTTAAACACTTACCAACATTATTTTATGTCAATAGGTGATCGGATGGGTCAATACCACAGTTCGTATTTGGTGGGTGGGTTAAAACTACTGTACGTGTATGGGTGGGTGGCTGGGTCTATTCAAAATACTTGACCCTGTCACCAAAATTCACCTCAGTATTACTAACTAAGTAAGTTTATAGTAGTGTGATTGTATACATTATATATATATATAGTCCATACTAAATGTCATATTTATAGTCAATGCCTTCACTTGTACCGGATGATTATCCAAACAAGTAATTTCATTTTTTTACGTACTTCAATAAATACGTAAACAGTAATTTTCTACGTCTAGAAGTTATAACAGTACAATGTAATTATTTTTTAATACCTCTATCTGAGACAAGACGAGTGAGTCAATCTCTGTGGGATGACGAAATCCGATAAAGTCCCCATTGTTTGAATGTGCTTTCAGGCGTTTGAGAATGGCTCTGTGGATCTCATATCTTACAAATTATTAGTTCCGTTTGGCCAATTATTCTAAAAGCAAATTACTCGTTGAATAAATGTATTTTGCATGTTTAAACTATAGAGACACATTTGTACGCCCAACCACTATATTCTTCTTAGAATGCTACATTTAACGATCCCATGGTTGAGCTCACAAGAATAATGTCATAAATATAAAAAACATAAAGCAGAACCGAACATAAATGTATGGTTAAATAATTAATAGCCGTAATTCATTTTCGAAAACGGTAAACAACAACAATATGTCATTTAGGTGTTGTTGTGCATTATCTACCCCCCAACTTCAAAATATTACATGCAATATGAGTTATGCAAATATTACACTTGATTGAAAAATTTTTTAAAGTAAAACTACGTTCTATATCTTATTAAATTTAATAACAATTGCCAACTAAACTGTCTTATATTACTTTTCAAGTTTATGAGAAATGTTGTTAAAATTACGAATTGCCTTTCAGTGTATTAATAAATGATATGTCTGAATAAAAAAAGATAAGAAAAATGATTTAAAAAAAAACTAAAAACAAACCAATGTCATGAACCAAATAGGATGTAAAAAATAACTTGCACAAATCATTATTACCATGTTATTACAATATACGAAATGACCAATGTTTTCATACTGACATCCACCGTTTAACTAATCAAAGGGCATATAAAATATTACTAAAAGTAACACTAAAAAGTACAAATCATCTTTTCTGAGAAATAAATATATTAAACATATAACATGATTAAAGTCATATGTATATATTTTAACAAAATACAATGTCTATTAATTTTTAAAATAATAATTTTTTGTAGAAAATTAAATGCTTAGGGCATTTTAGTCGTAAACATATTAGGGCTGTAAAAAGTTTAAAGCTTTGATAAATTTGTGTCTCAATGAAAAGAAGCGTTAACTATCAATAAAAGAGCACAGCTTTGTATGGATCACAATGACTTTAGGATATGGTGTACGACTCGTATTAATTGAAAATGTGGTGTAACGTGAGGTATGTTTCCGAAAATAAATAAATTAAAAAACCGCACCACTGTTAAAACTATTTAACTTTTAGTGGGGTCAGGCTGTATAATGCATTGTTTGAGGGATATGACTGGACACGAAGCCTTTGAAGGGGCATTCAAATGCCTCCTGCTTGAGCGGTCCTGGTACGTGGTCGGCGAGTTCGGCTAAGTTCTGTTTAAGTTGCCTCTTTAAACTGTCACACTTTTATGCAAAATATTATCAACTTCGTAAATTTACTTTCATTTGTAAGTTCTTGTAAAAAAATTTTATTTTGTGACAGTACATATGACACTACTATGCAGTACTACGTTGTTGTCAGCCAATAAAGAGTTCAAAGTTTCAATAAAACAATAATTTAGATTTATATTTGTAAATTGACACTGTTTATACAAGTAATTATTTAGTTAAATAAACTACATTCTGGAAACAAATTATTTAAAACATGAAAAATGAGAAAAAAGTCAATATATGTTAGCTGAATCAGTCCAATATATTAGTATGAGTAAAATGACACACTACGAATTTTTGGGATTCCTATTATTAGTAAATATTAGCCACCTCACACTTAAGTGGTATGGCTTTTACTAATTTACAAAATAGGTTTAGGGAATACAGTAATATCAATCAATCAAATATCCCAAAAGCGATAAATAAATATGAGGTAAATACCTGAAAATTATTTTAGCGTCCGTTGACAAGTTTAAGTAATTGCTTTAATTGGGTTAAATACTTTCTCTAACTATAACACTACATGAGTTATTGTGAAAGTCTATTCATCAAATACTCTCAGCAGTTAGTTACTGCTTTTCATTTTTCATATGTTATTGCTACAATTATAATAAAATTTATTCAACGTGAATTTAAAAAAGCACATATTAATGTGTGGCAGGATAGTGATCAATACTTTTAAATCAACGATAAGAATAATTCTTACTGTAGTATTTAGGATTATAATTGCACCTACAGATGTGATTTTATCAACGTTTCTTACGATGTATAAAGAAAGCAAGAAAAAAGGTGATTCAGTGAGTGAGTTATTCAGAGCATTTCTTTTCTCTTCAAAATGCTGGGATCTAGATCTAGGGTATGACCATATACAGGCTTGCCTTATGTAGAGAGTACCAACTAATTACATTTACTTTCCTCCTCTTAACGATCACAGATTACTCACCCTCCCCCCCTCGAGTTCTCCGTGCAGGTGTCTTCACTAACTGCCACCCTCATCAGCTTTTCATTTGTCTTACACGAACTTTCTTCTTATTTTCTACAAACCTCTTGTGTCATTATCCTCTTAGTTACGGAACGTGTAATTAACCTGAGATCCGAGATATAGTGCTTGTGTTTGGTTTTTGCGTTAAACCACAAATTACTGAATACTTTTAAATTAGTTTTTGAACACGTGTCTTTAACAGAAAATCTTTAATACATTTCAATTCATGTTTTAAAGTTAGATTGTGGATTCTATAACGTGTACTGCACTAAGAATTATATGTAACCATAATTATTATGTTCCCGTTATGTTACAAAATTCTAAATGATATCACTAGTTTTACAAAATAATTACGGAGGTTAATATATTTAAGATTATGTGTTTGTACGTGAAAATACTTCCCAATTGTTGTTCTGCGTACACATAGTAAGAAAAATGTAAAATATTACATTGATGCAGGGAAAACGTTTATAACATACGATAAATAAATTAAATATAGAACGTAAAACAAGGATATATATTTATTAGGTATTAAATAAAATCATAGAAACGGTGTTATTTTAAATCACAACTCCGAAAACTTCGTATAACGCACTAATAGTCAACTACATTAAACTATAAAGGGATTATCAAAAATGTTTTCTTCATCAGTAATAATGTAAAAAGGAATGCATCTTAGGAATTAAGATTACATACCCTATATTCACTTACAGTATTATGTTTTTTACATAAATCAATAAATAATCCGTTATTATATTTTCACACCTACAATTGTTATTTCTTAGTGTTGGGCATAGTAATAGTTTGTTTGTTTGTAGAAATAGGTTTTACGGTTTCTATGTTTCTTTTACTGCTATAATATTTAATAAATTACACTTTCTAATTAAATATATGCTTTTATATCCAATTACTCATTGTTTTTGTTTGTATAATGTACTTTATTTAAAAAATATATTTAATCATTGTTCGACAAAAAAGGTAAAAACAAATTAAATAGAAAGAAATGATACTAATAAAATATACGACAAGAGTGAGTAAGCACAATTGTAATTTTGATTTTGAACATTTAAACTAACTAACTAAAACATTTAAACTAAAATCTTTAAATTTAAATTTAAAGTGTTCATGGGGTTTAAATAATCACACTATCGTGGCACATTTCCTTAACAACTCTGTAAACTGGATAAGGTTATTAAAAAGGCATAGATAAACATGAAAAAGTGTCAGTATTGTGCGTTTTCTGTTAGTACTCCTCAGTATGTAGGAAGGGAATCATTAATATTCAACGTTAAAGGTGCAATAGTTCCCGTTGTGTTGCAGACGGTGATACTGTAGGGATGGCAAACATTTTCAACCCATCGATATCGAATTATCGATACATCGCAAACTAAACATCGATCTAATGATAATATCTAAATAAAAATATATATCAAGTAACCGATATATAGAATTTTAAATGATTTACTGTCTTAAATTATGCACTAACTCTTATATCATGACCCAAAAATATACTTATATTTTACTGTCACTATTTAGAATAGCTACCGAATGTAAAAATTAATACTGAAAAAAATACATTTATCTACTCGAAACAAGTTGTAGTCTGTGGGGTTGAATGAAAAAATTCTAAATAAGATCATTATACCTTTAATTATTATGTTGATTATAAAATAATAATGTAATAACATTTTAATTTTTGTAATTCACATTTAAATATTCCACTAGGCTCCTTATAAACACAAACAATTAAACAAATTAATCTTAAGAGTCAGCGTTGCCAACTCACACGCAACTTAATTTACCCGTTCCACACACTGTTTTACAATAAGCTACATTTCAGTACGTTAACCTCACGTAAATAAAAAAAACACAAATTAAGTTAATTTTTAATTTCAATGCTTATTTTGTACACGTAAGAGGTAATTTAAATTGTTTTTTTTCGATATGGCCAAAATATCGATATGACCGATATTATAGAAAGGAAATATTGATACTAACATATCGGTATATCGTGCCATATTTATCAATATTTCCGATGTATCGATATATCGTTGCCATCATTAGATGAAAGTAAATGTATTGAACTTCTCACTTTATAATAAATATAGAAAAAATAAGTAAAAATAAAACTGTCAGTATAAAACTATGACTATATAAATGAAAAGGACGAATAAGCTGCTTCATATTTTAAAGATAAACTATAGGTAAGACTGTATAATACTCATTTATTTTAGATAATTATATATTATTTAATGGATACATTTGGAAAAGCGGGAAATACAGCCACTGCGCTAAATATGAGGCATTGAATCATTAGGTTTTTAAAGAGCCCCATACTCTCATTACGTAAGGTTAAGTAAGATTATGTCACAAACTAAGTCAAAATTCTTAATTAAGTTCCAAATTTAATAAACAATGATCATAAAACGGTTATTTTAAAGCAAAGATTGTGTAAAGTAAAAATGCTTTACGTGGAGCAGTCAACAAATAGGGATAAGACCGACAAAGGACTGTTGATACCTCCCAGGGAAGGCATTAAAGGGATTGACTGCCTCTTTATATCCCATTGTTTAGCTTCCTGGAGATAACTGATTACCTCTGCACATTTCAATTCTTTTTTTTCTTTTCAGTTCTATCAAAATAAACAATATAATATTAGTTATAATTTCATATTTGTAATTACGTAATAATAATAACTTGAGTAATATCTAATATGGACCGTGTTGATATATATATAATATGGACCGTGTTGATATATATATAATATGGACCGTGTTGATATATCGACAGGCAAAAGAAATATTTAGGCCCAGGAATTACTTTCATACATTATTTAATTCATATAAATGTTTAAAAGTATTATTTTGTGTTATTGTATCTTTAGTTAGGTGTTCCGATAAAAAAAAATAATATTACTGTATTTTCAATCAGTAATTAAGTCTATTTAAGTGTATAAACTAGTTCATGTTAGTTTATTAATTTAATTTTTAATTTAAATTTAATAATATTAATTTAATTTAAATTTAAATTAAATTTAAAATTTAAATTAATAAATTAATTTAAAATTTAATTTATTATTTTATTAACACTTTTAAAAAAGGATCCTACTAACCATTACTCAAAAACAACTAACAAAATCATTTCTAAATGTAATACAATTCCAAAACCTATACAATATCAATTAAAAATGACCAACCCCAAAGCTCCTACCCTAAGAGCTCAGCCTAAAACACATAAAACAAATATACCAATCAGACCAATAGTCAACTTTCAAAATGCACCATCATATAAATTATGCAAATATTTAAATAAAAAGATTCAAGAAAACATCATTTGGGACTACAATTACAGCATAAAGAGCACTACTGAACTGATACACAATATAAAAGATATTCAAATTCCAAACCAATGTCAATTTATATCATTTCATATACAAGACATGTACACAAACATTCCTACTAAAGAAACATTAAACATTTTGAGAAATGATCTCACACTAACCAACAGACTCAACACTAATGAAATTAATGATATCATCAAATCAACTGAAATTTGTATTGAACAAAATTACTTCAAATATTTCTACAAACAAAATAATGGACTACCAATGGGATCTCCTTTATCAGGAATAATAGCAAACATCTTTTTACACAATCTGGAACAAAACAAAATTTTGAATGAATCAAATCCTCACAAACAAAAAATAATCTATTGGTTTCGTTATGTGGATGATGTAATATGTCTTTTCCAAGGAAACGAAAAAGAAAGTGACGAATTACTAGAATACTTAAATTCATTAAATGACAAAATAAAATTTACAAAAGAAAATGAAACAAAAGAAATAAACTATTTAGATCTAACAATCACAAATATTGGAAATAAACACTCTTTCAAAATTTATAGAAAATCAACCCAAAGTGACTTACTAATTCCATATAATTCAAACCACCCATGGAAGTACAAATTATCTAGTTTTAGATCAATGATAAACAGAATGTTAAACGTCCCAATGCAAAAATATGATTATGAAGAAGAAAAAAGAACAATAAAATACTTAGCTTCGAAAAATGGTTACAATCCGACAATTGTTGACAAATTAATAAAAAGAATAAGAAGAAACAAGAATAAGAAAATGGAAAAAAAAGAAAAGAAAAAATTTATCAGTGTTCCTTACAATACAAAAATGAATAAAGCTATTAGAAAGACATTTCAACACAGTAATTATACACTCAGTTACAAAACAAAGAACAATACTTTTACTTTAATTAACAAATTATCCAACAAAGAAAATAAAAATAACAAATATGACAAATCTGGAATATATAAAATAAAATGCTCAGAATGCAATTCTTTTTACATAGGACAAACTGGAAGAACATTTAATTTACGTTACAAAGAACACATACAAGCCATAAGAAACAACAATTCAACATCAAATAAATCTAACTTTGCAGAACATATTCTCCAATCAAATCACAGTTATCAAAATATAAATGAAAATGTTACAATTTTAGAATACGAGAAGAAAGGAGAAAAAATGAATACAAAAGAAAATTTACACATATACATAAACAATTATAATGAACCAAAGAACATATTAAATACACAAATTAACATGAACAATCCTATATACGAAAAAATAAGAGAAGTTAAAAAACATAGGAATCAAAAAATAAAATTCAACTTACCCACACACTAAATTAATCATATGTTATGTTATTTTCATCTGTTTTATTTTTATTTTTATAATTTGTTAATTTATTTTAGGTTAGATTATTTACTATCTGAAGATGGCCTAAGAGCCGAAACCGGTAATATATTTTTATAAAAAATGAATAAAAGGGTACTTTATTATATTTATCATTTAATTTATTAAGTCTATTTAATCAAGTGCAATTTTTTTATAAATTCAACGTGAAAATTTATATGACAACTTTTCAAAACTTAAACTATAAGAAATGTTCCATATAATTTATGGCTGTTACAAAGTATGGACCCAAGTTAAAATGAAGGCATTTATTAAATTAACGATAAGAATATGTTTCCGGTAGTATTTAGGGTTAAAGTTGCGTATACAGGTGTGATTTGATCAAATTTATTTACTTTATGTAAGGAAATCGTAATGGAAAAAATAGATTCACTATTGGCCAGTGAGTTAGTGAGTTAGTCAGAGCATTTCCTTTCTTGTCATAATGCTAGGATCTAGGGTGTGACCAAACTGTAGCCTATACCCTCTTGAATGGAAAAATTCCTTTAGCGTCCTTGTGTTCTTAACTTAACTACACTAAAAGTCAATATAGCTGGAACAATTATTCTAAACTCTAAATTCTCAGGTTTACTCTAAATTCTTATCTACACTAGCAGGGCCCAACAATTATCCACCCTACTATTATACATGAAGAATTATAGATTTAGTTGAAAAATACATATGTACTCTATTGTTTATATTGCAGTTTAGTTTTCAATTCACAACGTACTCTACTTGAAATACATCAATTGCTCATCTAAATAACTTGGTGACTAGTTACCGGTACTTACAGTATATGAATATGGTTTTAAACAAAATTTTTTCTGGTCACTAAAGTAACGTTTCTTATTTATACTCTTGTTATAAATAGATTATTCAAAACTAACATGATTTTTTTAGTATCTATTTAGTTACAATTTCCATTTTTCTAACTTATACTAGTTTATATGGTTGTGTACATTCTATGGTTTTTTACTGTTCAAAGACTGATTAATAACTGTTTACTTACAAACGTGTTTACTTAAAACATGAAATAGAGCATTAAAGTTGAAAATTATAAAGATTTATATACCTGAAATAAGTTACTTAAATTCACTTTCAAGTTGTTCAAAGTAAAGAAGATATTTGATGCTCGATTGTATTGTGGTTAACAAAGCATGCAGGTAATGTCCTCAATGTTCTATGTTTTTTTTACTACTACAACCTTTTTTAAACTATTTTCTAAATGAAACAGAGTCATATATAACAAAATCAGCCACCTAGGTATTATATTTAATATTGTGTCCTTTGACACTTAAAACTAGGTGACCATTTATTGACTGATTTAATTCGAAACTTTTTAAAATGAAGTCTTACTTATGTTTACATACACAGCTGGCTTATTTTAGTTCAGAGTGGGTTTTATTTAGATGTTACACGTTGTCTCTTTAAAAGAGGTTGTTGTTACATTATTTATTTCAATATACAAATTATGGTGGTGCAGTGTTGTAACCCAGCTACTTGGGGACAAAGTGTTTGTGAGATTGTAGGCGATAGGTTGTATGAACCGACATGGCGTCCGCTTGGTGGTTGCTATCGGCGTGGACACTACTAGAGAAGTCTGGGGTGTCCATGTTGGGTGGTAATCATTGTGCGGATGTTGTGTGGGGGAGATAACTGAGTATCAGGCTTGTCAATTAGCTGAAAATCAGACCAGCACTACGTGGTCCAGATTCCGAGTAAAGCTTTAGGTCCCTTAGTTGCTCTGGCTGTTGGGCGATTAATAAATTGCCCTTTCTGAGGAACAGTTGAACTCAGTTTGTAACCAGACTACACTCATCCACACTCATCCTACACTTATAAAACCATTCATATTCGTCTTAAAATACGCACAACGTTGTGTCGGCGTCTGATACGTATGAATGTAAGAATATGTTTTTAAAGCTTAAAATAATCATAAAATAAACATGTACATTATGCAAGTGAGCTACAGGTAAATAAACATGTACATTATGCAAGTGAGCTACAGGTAAATAAACATGTACATTATGCAAGTGAGCTACAGGTAAATAAACATGTACATTATGCAAGTGAGCTACAGGTAAATAAACATGTACATTATGCAAGTGAGCTACAGGTAAATAAACATGTACATTATGCAAGTGAGCTACAGGTAAATAAACATGTACATTATGCAAGTGAGCTACAGGTAAATAAACATGTACATTATGCAAGTGAGCTACAGGTAAATAAACATGTACATTATGCAAGTGAGCTACAAGTAAATAAACATGTACATTATGCAAGTGAGCTACAAGTAAATAAACATGTACATTATGCAAGTGAGCTACAGGTAAATAAACATGTACATTATGCAAGTGAGCTACAGGTAAATAAACATGTACATTATGCAAGTGAGCTACAGGTAAATAAACATGTACATTATGCAAGTGAGCTACAGGTAAATAAACATGTACATTATGCAAGTGAGCTACAGGTAAATAAACATGTACATTATGCAAGTGAGCTACAGGTAAATAAACATGTACATTATGCAAGTGAGCTACATGTAAATAAACATGTACATTATGCAAGTGAGCTACAGGTAAATATTATTTTTTAAATGGAATTTCTCTCTCGAGCATAGCTTTTAAAAACCAATATTGCTATGTGAAGAATCATTTTATCATTAGCATCTTATTTGTCTTTTAAACAAACTTAGATTCAATTCACATTACGCCAGGTTAAAGGTGTTTCGATTACCATTTAATACTATGAGGTCATCGTTTACGTCAATACATTCAAGCTAGACTTAAGTATATTCTGTAGAAATAGATGACTCATCAAATAGTAGAATTATAAGTAAATTGGATTGTAGACGAGAGGTTTGTTTGTGTAATTATTATGCAAGGTAACGTTTGTACAACCAAGTTAGTAAGTGAGAAACCTATGTCTAGGAATTTACGTTTGCACAATGTTATATCGGTAAAATTATGCAGTAACATCTTTTTTGTAAATATTATTATAGCTACTATAAGAATGTAGTGTGCTGAAACTGAATATACAGTACAAGTTAACGTCACACAACATAAATTTATTTTCTGTTGGAACTGAATAGAAAAATTACAGGAATATAATGAACCTACAATATATCCTCAATAATACTTTATTACCGTAATACAGTTAAGATATTGAAAACGTATAGCTTATAGTGTTTTTTAGGGCAAGGCTGTTTTATACAAAATTTAAATATTCTCACAAATCTTGAACTCATAAAAATAAACGATAATTAATTAATGATTTTTTACTTGTGACATTTCGTAATCTTAATATTTTTAAGTAATTTTTTTTAATTTCTAGCTCATATACTTCCCATTAATGATCAGTAAATTGGCACTTTGAATAGAAAACACCAAAACACATCTTGTATATGGAATAAACACTCATTATTGAAATGATTGAAATGAAATAATTAAACACAGCCACACTATTTTTACTGAGGTATGTAGACGTGAATCTGAAGGATTTACAAGATCAAATGTTTCTTGCGTAGATTTAAAATTATTACCAATACTGGTAGTTTAAAATATACGTACTTTCTGATTTAATCTAGTAAAATATAAATTCACGATCATGAATTGTTTAGCATTTAGTTTACCTGCTGTATGCTTGCACCAATAATGTGGGTCAAACTAGTTACATTAAAAAAAATATTTTGAAAAATAAACATTAAATTATTTATTGTCTAAACTTTCCTATATCCATGTAAAAATATGTTAACCCGTATTATTAAGGCAAGTCCTTCCTTACTGATAGACCAAATATAACACTTTAGGCGTAAAAGAAGTTGGCCTTATACTTGTTTGTGCATGTAAAATATAATTTTTCACTATATCTAGCCTGAAGAGCATGATCTAAACACCTTTTTAGGCAATATAAATAACATGGAGTGTGATGTAAATTAATAGAAAATTAACAGCCGTTCAGTTATAAAATAATGATGTTCAGGTATTCAAAGATCTTCCTTGTTTGATTAAATTCAGTTGACATTTTTTATCGTCATGACATTTTAGGAAGTTAATTTTTTCCTTGGGAAGATGTTTAGGTGTAGTTCTGTTCGTATTTTATTGTAGGGCTCCATCCTACGGGTCTTGTAGAGTTTCAGTTGTCATGTATGGATTTAAAAGAGATAAAAAATTGTAACTAGAACCATCGCGTTTTATTATTTTTACAATTAATCTTTAGGTGTTAAATAAACAGGAATGTTAAATAAGTTGAAAATAAAATGAGTTTTTTATTAATAAATAGATAGTAATGAAGGACAGTGAGTTATTGTTGATGAGTTAATATGTTATTATTTTACTTGATAAAGATGACCTAAAAGTGTTTGCATCAACAGTTACCGACTGAGGATATTTGGCTTTTGGCGTTTACCGGCACTACTGAAGATGGCGAGGTTGGCATTCAAAGCCTGCTGAGTTGTTCTCTAGTTTATTTTATTTATTCTCACCTTATCTTCGTTGTTAAATAGAAAAGGCTAGCAAATTAATTTTTTGAGAAAGTACGATACAAAATAGGATGGTTTTGGTAGAAAAATTGTGAATGTGTTATTAGAGCTCGTGTTCTACCGACAGCCTGTGGGCTGATAGGCTTGTACTCACTCTACGATCGCTAAGCTAACATGATCAAACGGACATTTATCTTTAAAGGAACCAAGGTTGTTAAAGGTGCCTTTGTGCCTTTTTTTATAAATTGTTAAGTTTCTATAATAGAGTTTTTAAAACCACTAATTTAATAGGACATTACTACAAATAAAATAAATACATCAATTTAAATTTTGTAGTTCGCTTAAAACTTTACTATAGTAAACTGTTAACACTGAAACACTATCCCTTTAGCCAACGCCATAGCAAAAGAATTTGCAATACAAGCTTAACTGTACTAAACACTTTTGTAAACTAAAATATGTATATATTTTTGTAACTATACTAAACTAAAAAGTGTATAACTCTTTTGTTTAGGTTTTTTACCGAAGGAATTTTAGAAAAATCTAATATGTTTTGTTTTTCCAAAGAGATAATTTAGATTCTGCCACAGAATCACTTTGAATATAAGACTCGTTGATTGTACAAAGCAGAATATATATACTGTTAACAACAGGATGTTGATAAATTCCAAAGAGGCCGTTTGAAGAAAGTCATTTCACAGCTTTATAACGGCTGATGGATGTTTGTCTTATCAACAACTCTTTTGTTTTCATTTGTTACTGAAACCTTTTATACTTTGTTTAACCAGGCATACACATTACTCTTAAGATAAAAGTATAATTTATTGTTTATTTTTTGTATTTGTTTATTGCAACATATATTTATTTTAGTAATTAATTGTTTAATTAATTCAGATTTATAAACATGGACAATAGCTATTTTGTAATGAAAGATAAACACAACTCATAACAGATAAGCAGGTTATTATTTTGTCTAATTTGTATTTTGAGGGCTGTCAAATTGTTATTTAGTAAATTAAGTAAGAAATAAACTTGTATGATCGAATTAAACTTGTTCAAAATTTTTGATATCTTTAGGCTATGGAATGCATAAATATTAATTTATTATGTATTTAATATGTTCAGGAAACATTCTATACATTGTTTTAAATGTATCACTCCTGTCACTCATTCGTCTGGTGTGATATACACATTCATGCGTGCTATTGAATTGTTAAATTATTCTGTTTCTGATACAATGAATGACGAAAGCTAATTGAACTGGGACCAAGGCTTAGTGACAAAACTAGTAGTAGTGTATCGTGATAATCCGGGTTTGTGAGATCAAGCCATGCCACAATATAAAGATAAACCCTAAAAAATTACGCGTGGAACGACATAGCTCAAGGATTGAAGGTTATTAAGGCGGAGGTTCAAAGAAAGGTGAAGAATCTTACTAAAAATCCACGCTTATCCACGCTCGACATACTGACAGACATTACGCCTCAAGTAAACATTTACGAACTATAGTGGATATGATAAGGTAAATATAAATTAAATCAGATTTCAATGAAACTTTGCAGATCAATATTTTATGGAGAACTGAATGAGGATATATTATTGACTTTTCATATCACTTCATTAACAATATATATTATTTTATTTTTGATAAATAAATATTGTATTGCATGTTGATGAAAACTTGTTGGTTGTCAACTTCGGAAAAAACCCGGGTTAACTCCTTAACTACATTTCCTCTTTCTTCAATATGAATATATAACGCATTTTTACATTATGAATGATATGAAACATGAAGTGAAATATTGCTGAATGTGTTAAACATTAGAGTTTGCCCGTCTGAGATGAGGAAAGTCGAAAATTGTATGGACTTCGATAAAAGCTGCAAATAATTAGAAAAACCAAAAAAATAAAATTAAAACCATTAATTATACTGATATGGTTCCTTAGAAATTGAAGTTCCCTAAAGGATATGTTATCAATACTAATTAAAAATTGTGTTCAGCTTCATCAAATTGGACAATTATTTAGTTGATAGAGGCAACAAATAAAATCGACTAATAAACAACAGTTTAATTGCCTATCACACAATTAATTCAAGCTATGTTTTTATCTTTGAACACATATCGATTACTTTATTGAAACATTCTTGCTTCTTGATTTACTGTATACAGTAAGTATTTCCTTCTATAAACGTTCGTATGAACATTAAGAAGAAGAAATAAGAATTGTAATTATTTTATTTATAAACATATGTTATAAAACGCTTAGTTTTCTGTCTGTCAGTCAGAATATGTGTTTTACATAATTTATTGAATTTTAATGGCCGCTGAAAATATGATCTTCAAATTTGGTACATGTATGAGGAATAATGAAATTTAATTTAGTATAGTGTATCAAGTTTCTACTTTGTACCTTTTAAAAATGGCGGCAATTTTTAGTTTTGAAATCTTGAAATCTTAAAAAGGGAAAGTTTAAAAGAAAAAACTATAAGACACAAAAACATTAAAAATTTAGAATTCCTAAAAGATGGTACAAAGATTGTTAAGATTTCATCATTAATAATTAATAAGTTGTAATATTTGTAATATAGTGCATGGTAATTGAATAACGTTTCCACAATACTAAAGGAATGGTTTTTGTAGTTCTCATGTAACTAATCATATCCCGAATATATTTAAGGGTGTTTATAAACACCCTGTATATCACTGCTTTGATAGAGAGTGTTTATAAGGGCCGGAAAGTAAAATGTCTATTATTTTCCTAATTAAAACAAAACTGTTAAAACTTTCCTAATTAAAATGAATATTTTTATATATTATAAAATGAATATTAAGTGTGACTATACTCTTTTTAGGGGTACTCATCATATATATTATAAAATGAATATTAAGTGTGACTATACTCTTTTTAGGGGTATTCATCATATATATTATAAAATGAATATTTAGTGTGACTATACTCTTTTTAGGGGTATTCATCATATATATTATAAAATGAATATTTAGTGTGACTATACTCTTTTTAGGGGTATTCATCATATATATTATAAAATGAATATTAAGTGTGACTATACTCTTTTTAGGGGTATTCATCATATATATTATAAAATGAATATTTAGTGTGACTATACTCTTTTTAGGGGTATTCATCATATATATTATAAAATGAATATTAAGTGTGACTATACTCTTTTTAGGGGTATTCATCATATATATTATAAAATGAATATTTAGTGTGACTATACTCTTTTTAGGGGTATTCATCATATATATTGTTCTATTATAAAGTGTTTCAGTTATTTGACATATTATTTTCGTACTGAAATATTTCAGAGTTGCATTTTCAATGAGTATTTTTATTTGTTTTGGAGAAATCTGACAGTCTAATGTCTATTAAGTAGTTTTCAAACATACCACTGAAAACATAATTTTGAGTATTTCTAATAAAGTACCGACTTTGATCTACAGTACTTTTAAATTTACATTACTAGCCTAATGTGTAAGTTAACTGTATTAAGTTTGTTGCTAATTTTAATTGGTACTTAACAATATAAATAAAAAAGTTGTAAAACCAAATTTATAGATCTGCTGTTAAGGTTAATTAATGATAAACTTGAACAATACTCTTCGTGGAACCTAGATTTTCTTTAAAAACAACTTGTTTAGTTGTATTTTAGGAACTATTACTCTACTAAGAAACTGTGTAATTAGTTATTCTAAAAAACAAGATTAGCAAGAAATGATAAATATTACACAGTAGAGTTAAAATTATGTTTCTAGTAGAAGCTGTGAAGATGTAACATAACAGATTTATAATTGTTTACGCTTAAGACCACGCAATTAAAACAATAACCGAGACCTTCACTATGAGAAAATTATCAACTGAGAACTTCCTGTCGTGCAATTACGTCAATTTCTCGATAATAAGAATCTCAGTTGATAGTTTGACACGACCTCGTTCATTCGCATTATTTGATTTCTAGGACTTGATTATAAACTACTACAGTGCATGATTTTACTATAATCATTACATTTACAATACAAAACCTATAAAACAGCCATTATAAAAGAGGTCAGACACGTATTTATTTTTTTTAAATAGTATAACAATTTAGTAAGTTTTACCATTGATTTTACTATATGAAGTGTCTATGTATAGTAAAATTCTTCTGTGTACTGTATTTTGCAAATATTTGTATAGTCAGTTAACATTTTCTCCATAGGTGGGTTAAATGTTTGCAGTGAGTTTTTTTATGGTAGAAAGAAATAATATTCTTTCTAAAAGGTAAGTTACACATTTCCCGTGCTTTATATATATTTGTATTTTCTAACAATATAGAAAAGTAACTTAACACGTAAATCTGTATACTGTAGGAGAGGACCAACAGGACATTCTTTAGTCTCAGTGCCAGCGTGTTAGAAAGGAAAAAGGGAAAAAGCACTTAACAATCACGGGGTAGCTTTAAAAACATTCATTCAATTTATTTTTACAATATTTTACTCGATTCCAAAAATAAATCAATTATTTGCTGAACAGCATAAAAATAACTTGGAAAGGAAAAAAATATTTTAAATTTCTAATTTATAGTTGTAATGTTTTAAAAAATTTTACTGAATCAAAATATGAAAACAGAAATATGTTATGTTAAGGTTAATAATAAAATTGTAACCAGAAATCTTGATAACAAACGATGATAAGATTTAATCATACTATTATATTTTTTCAAACAGATTGGCCAAACTCATCAATTACTAAGTCTAAACTTTGAGTAGTGTTTTTCACAAAACGATGTAAAAAGTCCAACAGCCGTTGTCTATCACTTACATACTGTTTCATTGTTATGTTGATCTGTATTACTCAAAATATTTGACAGGAACCTCTGGATTAGTTAAAGTGAACATGGTTAGTATGCTTACTGTTTGTTGTTTATTTGGCGAAACTCTAGTGAGCTGTACACAGTTTACAGCTTCGGAATCACTCTACAATACTTACGATTAGTATCTTTTACATTTTATAAATATAATAATAATATTCGGGAATACTAATAGGATATCTGTTTTTAAGATACCGTGCTTCAATGGTCATTACAGATACTGTGACAGTGAACATATTTGTTTGTTTCATATTTAGAATGACAAGAATTAATCTTATAAAAACACTAGTTATATTCAAGTTCATAATTCCTATCATTTGATAGATCTCATTTACAAATAATATGAGCAATAATAGATTAAATCAATGAACTACTTAATTCCTCAATCAATCAGCGATCCGATGACAGAGCGGTCTGAAGCGTCTGGATTTTGCGTCTAGATTGGAGAAAGCGCTGGTTCGAATCAGGTCTGAACTGGAAGATTTTTTAGTAATCTACTAATTTACATTAACCTTATTCTGTACTGGTTCGCCCCCTTACTCTTTGTGAATAAGTTCCCTGCAGAGATCAAAAGCCTATGGAAATAGATAGAGTAAGATTAAGAAGGAGATCGGCTTTTCTTTAAAAAATGAAATAAAAATGCAAAGATTCATTAATCACCTTAATTATTAAAGTTACAGTATATATTATTTAAATTACAAATAAAAGTTCATTTAGGACTTAGTTAATCATTCATTTGCAATTGACAAGATGCCCAATAATCATAATTCTTTTTGCAATAAATGATTTTCTATTACATAGTATTTCAAAATAGTAAAACAATATGAAAAGGGAACGTTTTTAACTAAGTGCCACTAATGCTACAAAACACGAGAGTATATTTCAATAACATTATATAAATATTGTGATATTTGTTGATGTGATATTTAGAGGAAAAATAAACGAAAAACACGAACATGTACGAGAAACAACATACGGCCAAATATAGATCTTGAGGCATTGCCTATTTATTTTATTTCCAAATGTTACAAAGATTTTACCAAACAATCATATAGCGTCTGTTTCATCAATCGGAAAGAAACGAAATATAAGACAAAATGAAATAAGTTGAGACCAATGACATTTATAAAACTATGACCTTTATATTTCCTGTTTCTGAGGATAATGACTGTGTGTTTTCAGCCAATTACAAATTAAATAGTATGTCCCCCATTTCACATTGTGGTTTAGTTTTTAATTCCTAGTTATTACACCTATATCTATGATTTCACGTATAGGTATAAGATTTCAAAGCTGTTTGATCAAAACAAATTTAGAATTTGTTCGATTGCAATGTCATCTTATAAGCTATTAAACGCCGCCTAAGTAGTTCTTTCATTAAAATTATGTTTATAATTATAAATGCATCAACTCAACGATGCGAATTTGGGCGGAAGCCCCGAGGAATTGGTACATGCCAAATTAATCAAGAAACTATATCCCCGATTATTCCCAAATTTAAAAAAAGACCCTCACAGGAGTGCTCTTGCTAAGCATTTATTTTAATTTACGCAATTTTACTACAAATTAGCAAATTTGATTTTTAATAATAAAAGTTACATGTTTGTTTTTATTTTATTACGACGAAAAACTATAACGTCACATTTGGCATCTTATGCTTATTTAAATCACCCAATTTACAAAATTTATTAACTTTATATCCTCAACTGGGATATGTACTTTTACCCGCATGTTATATTTTACAATACAATCGCTACGCATACGTACAGCAAGACACAGCACCCCACCCGCAGGAAAACGCTTAAACGACTTCTTGCAGTTATTCCCTTCTCATCCCAAACCGTGGGAGGAAAGAGGTTTTGTGTGTGTATATGTGAGTAACTCGCTATGATAGGTACAGCTAATGCTCCCCAGCGGAATTCAGTTGTCCCTAATGCCAACTGAATCACCTTAACCTGATTTGCAAGTTTTAATATAAAATCATTGATTTATGTCGTAGTAATAACAAAAAATTCAAGATTTAGTTTCCTTCTTATTTAATCTAAATGTTTTAAATGAATGGTGGGGAAATTAATTGCCTTATTAACAATACCGATATTATTTTGTATTTATTATAGATCATGAACTGATGATTGTACTCTCTAAAAAAGTACTCTAATTTTCCCTACATTTAAATACATATTAATCAAGAAGGTATATGACACTGTGAACAAAAATGTAAAGCTACTTTTACAGCGTTAAAAAAGAATTTACTGTAGTTTTGTTTTAAGATTAATACGGCTTTTTGCAATACAAGCACCGCAACATTAGTAATGAAAGCAACACTAAAGTTGGGCTGGCGGTTGGAGATAAGGGACGTTGTGACAGTCTCAACTGTTTGTTACTGTTTTTCAAAACAACTACCTAGAGCATTAACACTAAACTCACCGTATTAGATAGGTTATATCAATCCGTCATATTTATGTAATGATGAACTTTACCTTTAAATTTGTTTATGTACAATAATCAAACACCTATAATCAATTCATTTCAATTACAACAGTAGTTTCAGAGATGTTGGCATTCCTAAAAATGTTAATTTCAAAACCGTAAATAAGGATGTGACGATAGTATTTAGTAGACTACGTATTTTACGTAAAAACACGTTACGTGTGTTAGTTTATGGTAGGTATGGTAATTGGTTGCAGATGAAACAATAATAATCTAAAACTGTAATGTTGTCACTGCACGTCACATATCATCAACAGTATTATACAATTATACAAGAAGAGCTTTTCTTTTGATTATTCTCTTAACTGTAAATGGACGAACTCTTACTTACTTAAATGATTTTGGTATGTGAAGCAAAATTACTGACACACAAGTTGAAATTTGAGTTTTGTGTTGTTACTGTCCTGCAGGTCCTTGTGAACTGGTAAATGCATTTTTATCAAAGTTTATGATAATAACTATGGCTTTTTTCATAAGTAATTAATTTAAAAATAAAATACGTTGTAAAGTGTTCTAAATGAAGCTTATCCCATCAATCACTTTATCGCAAATTTACGATTAAATTTGATAGGAACCTCTAGCATTACAACTACTGAAGAGGAGGGGTATTTGAGTTATATCTTCAGATTACGTGTAGGAATGTCAACCATTTAGGAAACAATTTGAATTCGTTTATAGACTCTTGACTGTATTTAAACATAGCCCAAACAATAAATATTTCTTTCGTTGATTTGCTAAAAATTAAGGAATTTTGACTAATTTATAAGTAGTGTCACCATCTTTGCTTGTAATGATTATCGTGATATGAAGTAATTATAAATACCAGTTTGTCTTTAAGCTTAACATAGGAGTATTTACTAATCGAGTTACCTGTTTTAGTAATTTTTATCTTTTTTAGTGCTAATATATGTTTTTGTATTTTATAAATAGTAGTATTTTGTGTTATTTTAAACGAAACGCAATTTATTATTCACCCCATGTGCATTAGTGAAAGACATGTTTTATTGTTTTTGTTTTATTTCTTATTTTGGTAATTTGACTATTTGATAGTGTGGATTTAATTTTTTTCATTGAAATGTAATTTTATTGGAATTATTGGTTATTTTCATTCTCTATACCTAGTGACTGTCCGTAGAAAGTTAGAATGTAGCATGAATAGCAAACCTCATAGTCTTGGGGACTATCGTTGCTGCTGGCGCTCTAACGCTCAGAGTCCATTTTTATTCATATAAGTCCATTTTAATTTCTACACAAACCTCTTGAATCCACCCTCAAAACTGTAGCAGCTAAGTTAAAATGACCAATGACTTCTAATCACCTTCGTGAATGTACCATCAGCTACCATCAGTGAAGTAATTTTATAATGTATCATTAACATAAATAATATTACTCTCATATTTGACCCATAAAACGTCCATAAAATAACTTGTTATGGAATATATTTTAAATAATGATTTAATATATATAGTTTATAATAAAACATATATTATAATTTAGTGATTGTAATGTTCACTAACAAAAGCTTTCATGAAGATTTTCCAAAACCCGGCCAGTCTACATAAACTCTTTGGTGGTTTATCTAGTTATATAGATAAGTTTTCTTAATATCTTCCAAAATGTTTTAAATTCAGACAAGCTAACTTGCATCCTCCATTTCACTTATTATAGAAATAGTATTTCTCTATAACATTATATCGTTTATTTTTAAATATCAATTATTCACTAACATTTAATTGTTGAAAGGATTTACTTTTGTTTATCATTATTTTCAAGTTTTCTAACAGGAAAGTGTGGTGAGTGGCTTAAATATAATAGATCTGAGAGACATTAACGTTTGATGTCAAATATTGTGAAGTTGGACTGGAGCCCAGATAGTCGAATAGAGCATTGTGAAATTATAAAAGCTACCTTTGTTCTCCCTTTACATAAGTAAAATGGGATAATTAATTTTTATTTTTATTCTGATGATTTACGAATATACACAAACAGGAATTTCGTTAGTTAATTGTCTTACAAATTGTACCAATGAGTAGATTAAAGCTTAGTGGATTTGAGCAAAACAACTTTGCAAAATTATTTCAGAAACTATATAAAAAAACTATTGAAATGCTCTTAAAATGTTATAAACAACAATTATTAAGTTGATTATATAACTATAGTTAAATCTTGGATCGATCTTCGGTAATATTTTGGGATGAAATAAAAATACTATCTAAATTAACAGAGTTAAATCTGTCCTTCATGAATAAATGCTTTTTGCTTTGTATCTGCCACGTTGTCTTAAATTGAATTTTATAGTGTCATATAAATAAATAAGCGTCCTCACTTTTTATTCTAAGCACAAGGGAACCTTGTATGGATACATTCATCTCTATAAAATACGTGTCTCTCTTTCAAAAAGAACATATCTAGCTATGTGACGGAGGAAAAATGGAAGTGATTATCCGAACAGATACTGAATATGAAAAAGCAAGACAGTAGTTTTCAATCATTCGTTTTTAGTAATTAATTATATTCAAAGTTTGATGTTTCTGTCCTGGTCGTACAAAACGGTTGATAAATATAAACGCTTTTTCACGGAGGTTAGCGACAAATGGCAGTATCTGTGGAAATGGTGCGACATCAACACGTGTGCTGTTGGCACACCTGTAAATTAATTCAGGGATTAACACAAAGTGTATGTTTTTAATATGCGATTTAATTTTTATTCTTTTACAACTGTTTAAGAGAATTACAAGGTGTTTTTTAATTTTTATGTTAGTCATGATTAAATGTATTAATTATGTACTGTTGAAAGTTCTATCATATGCAGTTTGACAGTGACGTATTCCTGTTATGTTCTCAAACAACTGTAACTTAGTAATTTAAATAATCATGTATGTTTGAAAATTTATTTATAAATGTTGAGGTTTACACATGATATTTATTTAAACAAAAATTAATAATAGTATAAAGAAACATTTGCAAATAACTCGTTCGAAACATAAAACTTTGTCGTACTAGTTAATAGGCATTACATATATGAAGGAGTCCACACGTAAAGGGAACAATTACGCAGATATATCACGTCACACGACCTTCTAAATATACAAGGAGCTGTCACGTGAGGCGATTGTTTATGCCAGACAACACATTCATAACTCACATTCTTATTTTGTTCCACAACTCTTATTTGTGGACTAAGCAACCGAAAGTTCCTTACATAGGCTGATTCATTGTTTGGGATTTCAGGTAATAGAAATTTATTTCTCTAAGCAATGTTTTAGATATTATCTTCACAGTTCTTTAACTATATCTTCAAACAAAAATCAAAACTATATCAAGTTAAAAACATTATTTTGAAACCAAACCCATTCAGATACATACTTACGCACTCGCATGTACACACAGATAAAATAGTTTGATTATATTTGTAACGTTCGAAACAATGACAAATGTTTAAAAGTTACGCTTATGTATATATTTTTTGTTCTATAATTAACTTGTATACAAATATGAAATAGTTGTGTGTTAACATTAATTATTTAGGATTTTCATTTAAATAAAGATCTATTATTATGAATCTTGCCAACAATAGAACAGGCCACCGACCCAATTATACACGAACTGTGGTAATGACTCACCCAACCAACCAGATACGTACGGTGGTGATGACTCACTTACCCATACAATCAGTAGTGATGACCTATCAAACCAGCCAGAGACACACAGTGGTGATGACCCACTCACTCATCCATACACTCGGTAGTGATGACCAACCAAACCACCCAGATACGTACGGTGGTGATGACCCACTTACCCATACAATCAGTAGTGGTTACCTATCAAACCACCCAGACACACACAATGAAAATGACCCACTCACTCATCCATACACTCGGTAGTGATGACCTCCCCAACCACCCAGATACGTGCGGTGGGGATGACCCACTCATTCATACAAGCAACAGTGGTGACCTATCAAACCACTCAGACACGCACAGTGGTGATGACCCACTCACTCATCTATACACTCAGTAGTGATGACTTACCCAACCACCCAGACACGCATAGTAGTGATGACCCACTCACTTATCCAGACACTCGGTAGTGATGACCTTACCCAACCACCCAGACACGCACAGTGGTGATGACCCACTCATCCATACACTCGGTATTGATGACCTACCCAACCACCCAGACAAGCACAGTGGTGATGACCCACTCACTCATCTATACACTTGGTAGTGATGACCTACCCAACCACCCAGGCACGCACAGTGGTGATGACCCAACCACTCATCCATACACTCGGTATTGATGATCTACCCAACCACCCAGACACGCACAGTGGTGATGACCCACTCACTCATCCATACACTTGGTAGTGATGACCTATCCAATCACCCAGACACGCACAGTGGTGATGACCCTCTCACTTATCCAGACACTCGGTAGTGATGACCTACCCAACCACCCAGACAGGCACAGTGGTGAAGACCCACTCACTTATCCAGACATTTCTACAGCTGGCAGAGTGACTAACACGCTTAAATTTTCAAGACAAGGGCTAATTCGGCGTTTATTCCAAATTCGTGTCTCGGAATAGTTTAACTTAGGCTGGGATATATCTCCATAGGTCGTATTTGATGCAGAAACGAAGACAGGTTTAAATATATAAATATTCTGTTATTAATTCAGAAAATATAAAGAACTATATAAAATAGTTATAGACACATTCATCATCATCAAAACCAGAGTGAAATTTATTTTAAGCATTTGCATAAAGGTAACAAAAGTCCCAGCGTTCAGAAATAGTCTTATTTAAATTAATTCCTTTATAACTACGAATCCCTAAGCTCGTTATAAATATTAGATTAACAGTCCTTAGGTAAAAAATCACCCACATCTAAAGGAGAATGGCGTGATATCGCCCAAGGATCCAAGTTGGAACGGACTCGGGAAAATATTTTCAGGCACCTTACAAATGTCATACTCTCAATCGTACAGTTAAGGATGTATCAATATTAATAAAGGATCGGATGGCGTGGTATCACCAATATGAGGATGATGTCGGGATAGGTAAGTACTTGCAAACACCTTGCGAGTAATATTCACAAACGTACTGTTAAGAATATATCAATGTTAATACAGAATCGGATGGCGTGGTATCACAAATATGAGGATGATATCGGGATGGGTAAGTACTTGCACACACCTTGCGAGTAATATTCACAAACGTACTGTTAAGAATATATCAATGTTAATACAGGATCGGATGGCGTGGTATCACAAATATGAGGATGATATCGGGATGGGTAAGTACTTGCACACACCTTGCGAGTAATATTCACAAACGTACTGTTAAGAATATATCAATGTTAATACAGGATCGGATGGCGTGGTATCACCAATATGAGGATGATATCAGGATGGGTAAGTACTTGCACACACCTTGCGAGTAATATTCACAAACGTGCTGTTAAGAATATATCAATGTTAATACAGGATCGGATGGCGTGGTATCACAAATATGAGGATGATATCGGGATGGGTAAGTACTTGCACACACCTTGCGAGTAATATTCACAAACGTACTGTTAAGAATATATCAATGTTAATACAGGATCGGATGGCGTGGTATCACCAATATGAGGATGATGTCGGGATAGGTAAGTACTTGCACACACCTTACGAGTAATATTCACATACGTACTGTTAAGAATATATCAATGTTAATACAGGATCGGATGGCGTGGTATCACCAATATGAGGATGATGTCGGGATAGGTAAGTACTTGCACACACCTTCAATAATATAGTTAATCATGTATCAATATTAATACAGGATTGGATGGCGTGGTATCACCAATATGAGGATGATGTCGGGATAGGTAAGTACTTGCACACACCTTCAATCATATAGTTAAGGATGTATCAATATTAATTCAGGATTGGATCACCAATATGAGGATGATGTGGGGATAGGTAAGTACTTGCACACACCTTAAATAATATAGTTAAGGATGTATCAATATTAATACAGGATCGGATGGCGTGGTATCACCAATATGAGGATGATGTCGGGATAGGTAAGTAAATGCACACACCTTAATTAATATAGTTAAGGATGTATCAATATTAATACAGGATCGGATGGCGTGGTATCACCAATATGAGGATGATGTCGGGATAGGTAAGTAAATGCACACACCTTAAATAATATAGTTAAGGATGTATCAATATTAATACAGGATCGGATGGCGTGGTATCACCAATATGAGGATGATGTCAGGATAGGTAAGTAAATGCACACACCTTAAATAATATAGTTAAGGATGTATCAATATTAATACAGGATTGGATCACCAATATGAGGATGATGTCGGGATAGGTAAGTACTTGCACACACCTTAAATAATATAGTTAAGGATGTATCAATATTAATACAGGATCAGATGGCGTGGTATCACCAATATGAGGATGATGTCGGGATGGGTAAGTACTTGCACACACCTTACGAGTAATATTCACAAACGTGCTGTTAAGAATATATCGATGTTAATACAGGATCGGATGGCATGGTATCACCAATATGAGGATGATGTCGGGATGGGTAAGTACTTGCACACACCTTACGAGTAATATTCACAAACGTGCTGTTAAGAATATATCGATGTTAATACAGGATCGGATGGCGTGGAATCACCAATATGAGGATGATGTCGGGATGGGTAAGTACTTGCACACACCTTACGAGTAATATTCACAAACGTGCTGTTAAGAATATATCGATGTTAATACAAGATCGGATGGCGTGGTATCACCAATATGAGGATGATGTCGGGATGGGTAAGTACTTGCACACACCTTACGAGTAATATTCACAAACGTGCTGTTAAGAATATATCGATGTTAATACAAGATCGGATGGCGTGGTATCACCAATATGAGGATGATGTCGGGATGGGTAAGTACTTGCACACACCTTACGAGTAATATTCACAAACGTGCTGTTAAGAATATATCGATGTTAATACAAGATCGGATGGCGTGGTATCACCAATATGAGGATGATGTCGGGATGGGTAAGTACTTGCACACACCTTACGAGTAATATTCACAAACGTGCTGTTAAGAATATATCAATGTTAATACAAGATCGGATGGCGTGGTATCACCAATATGAGGATGATGTCGGGATGGGTAAGTACTTGCACACACCTTACGAGTAATATTCACAAACGTGCTGTTAAGAATATATCAATGTTAATACAAGATCGGATGGCGTGGTATCACCAATATGAGGATGATGTCGGGATGGGTAAGTACTTGCACACACCTTACGAGTAATATTCACAAACGTGCTGTTAAGAATATATCGATGTTAATACAAGATCGGATGGCGTGGTATCACCAATATGAGGATGATGTCGGGATGGGTAAGTACTTGCACACAATTTACGAGTAATATTCACAAACGTGCTGTTAAGAATATTTATTTATTTATTTATTTATTTATTAATACATTTATTTTTACAGCGTTGGCCTCACCAAGTTTGGTGTAACTTGTCAGTGAGGTCCATTATAACATTTAATAAATAACTTTATTTAAAAATTATCAAAGTAATTGTGGTGGTTTAGGGCGGCACTACAATGTTATAACTGGTTTGGCAGTACAATGAAAGAGAAAGTTGGGACGTGCCGGCCCCAGATGCACTGTCAGATTGAAATGAACAATTGAATTTTTCATGCAACAGACAGGTTTATATTTTGGCCTGCCTATTCCCTTTCTTGATTTTAATGTCAGTTGTTCATCATCAGCCTACTAACAAACTTCGCAAGTTTGTTCATTTACGAGTTACATGACGCGCGATCCGTGGCCGACACTGCCCATCACACAACCTGTTGTCTTTCCAATTTAATAACTTACAATACAATTAACACTAAATTTACTATATTACTTTTTGAATACCTACTATACACATAAATTAAATAAATTAAATTCAAAATCACATGTTACATTAAAATATGTTCGTTTAGAGTATTAGTGTAAGTGCAGTGCATAAGTGTCCTGAAGCTGGAATCATTGCAATTCTAGGATTACAAGTACAGGTAATTGTTTTCATTTCCAGTTCTGAAGTATGTAAGCCATAAAAACACAGCTCTCTTAAACTCTGCATAATTAGATATGTTTCCTATTTCTTCAGGTAATAAATTATAAAGATAAGGTACAATGAACTCTGGGAGTCTTCGCCCATAGTTTGTTCTGGGGAATGAGGTAACATATTTTTTAATATGTCGAGTTTCAAAACTCCTGTTGTTAGGTGTTTTAAATTTACTATTTTTAAAGTTATCTAATATAATTTTTAATTCATACATACCTTTCGGTGTCAATTGTCCCATGAAACTGAATTCATTTAAATTTATATTGCCATTTACATACTGAATTTCGTCACCATATAGAGTTCGCAAACATTTCTTTTGCAGATTTATTATCTGGTTTAAATGGCTCTTTGCTGATGTCCCCCAGACTGATATTCCATATCTCAACAATGATTCGAAAAAAGCCTTATATATTGTATTCTTAACCAGATGTGTTGCTTTATTTTTCAATCTATACATTATCGCAATGCATGGCACAAGTTTTTTATGTAGTGACACTATATGTTCTTTCCGCGTCAGTTTATTATCTACCATTAATCCCAAATATTTGGTAACGTTTACTACTTTAATATCTTTACATTGACACTGCTCCTCCCCATGTAAACAATTACAGTTATGAAGTTTAATATTGATTTCTTTTTCAATCTTAATATTTTTTTGATGTATATGCATTAAATTAGTTTTCTGGATATTTATAATCAATCCATTATCATGAGCCCATTTAGTGAAAACTTTAAAATCTCTCTGTAGCTTTTCCTCTGCTAGATGTAAATACCTATCTTTTGCTAGGATAAGCACATCATCTGCAAAAGCCCATATGTGGCTTTCATGTATCCTGTTTAACACATCATTCATATAAATTATAAACAGGACAGGCCCTAACTGACTTCCTTGTGGAACACCATGTTTAATATATTTTTCGTCACTTGTAGTGTTTAATGCTTTAACGGCAAGTTTTCTACCACTAAGATAGCTCTTGAACCATCTTAAATAGGGGCCCCTCACTCCTATCTTGCTCAACGCCATAATTATACAGTTATGTTCCACTGTGTCAAACGCCTTTGAAAAATCAATAAATAAGGCCAAACCATGCTCTTTATTATTCATAATTCTATTAGCTACATTTGAAAATTCCTGTAATGCCATTTCTGTACTGCAATTCTTTCTAAATCCATATTGTTTATCATTAAGTATATCATTTTCTGTTAAATATTTATTTAGACAGTCTAATACATATCTCTCGATTATTTTATCTAAAGAAGTCAAAATTGCAATTGGACGATAATTCTGGTATTCCTTCTTACTTTTGCTTTTATAAATTGGTCTTATCAGTGACTTTTTTAAGCAGTTAGGGAATTGTCCTTGTGAAATTGATTCATTCACCAGTTTGCTTAAAGGTTCGCTGATTTCATCTACTATCTCCCTCATATCCTCCATTCGTATCCCATCGTCACCAGGAGATTTGTTAGTTTTCATTTTAGTATTATTGATTTCATCTTATTTTGTGTTATCTTTGGTATATACAAATTATATATCGGTTCATTATTATATTCATACGCTTCATCATACCTGTCTTGTTCTAACGTTTTGTGTACACAATCATGCTTTAAGCATTCTATACCTTCAATAAAGAATTGAGCAAAGCCATTTATAATTTCATCTTTCTTCATCGATTTCCCCAAAGCAGTTTCGATTGTTGAATCAATACTGTTTTTGTATCCTCTACCTCAGCGATTCCCAACCTTTTTATCGTGCGGCACACTAACTAAAATCTACATTTTGTCACGGCACACTAAATTAACTAATTTCCGGAACGAACTACTATTAGAGATGTACTAACAACGATCAATATATTTGTTATTTTCCGATTATAAACATCAAAAAATAAGTGTTCGACAAGAAATAACAGGATAATAATAATAATAATACATTTAAATACAACAAAAGCATATATTTTAACTTTGACAAAAGATTTAGTCTTAGTAAGTGGGAGATTTGTGCTTGGTGGTCCTTCATTATATGTTCCTTTCTGGGTCGGATGGTTGACAAACAAACCCGCAAGTCGTCTTCCAAAGTTTTTAGTTGGGAACGATTTTTTGTCTTGATGGCGTTCATTGAAGAAAAGGCCGCTTCACAGAGGTATGAGGTCGAAAAGGGAAGTATTGCTCTCATGGCTTTCTTTGAGATCAAAGGGTATTCGTTTATGAGAGGAACCCAAAAGGATGAAATGTCTACATTTATCTTTGTTTTCTTTTGTTTTGACTCCACCTCTGCTTCTTCAACTAATTTACTGTATTGTAATTTGAGCCCACGGTCATTCTTGATGTCAATCAATTCACTTTCTTCATCAGTATTAAACATTGCAGACTCATAAGCACAGTCAATGAAAGGGTTTCTCACCCAGTCCATTGAAGAGACATCAAGAGAGGGGAAATAATTGTTGATGTTATCCCCTAACTGACGAAGACTTTTCAAAAAAATTTGAGAAAGAGTTGAATTTATGCTGCAGTCTTTTAACAGATCAAACATGTCCCACACTGCTAGATTTTCAATTTTTTTAATCGACATTGAAAGCTTCTGCTTGAAAGAACTGATTTTGTCCGTAGACGTGAGAATATTTTCTCGCTTTCCCTGCATACCTTTGTTCAAAACATAGAGTTTTTCAAATATGTCTGCTAAAAACGCAACTTTGGTACACCAGGTATCATCACTGAGAAAACGAGCAAAATTGGACTCTTCACAAGTAAAAAATATTAATAACTCATCTCTAAGTTCATAAAATCTTTTGTACACGTCCACGAGATAACCATCTTACTTCTGTGTGCAACAATAGCTGGGTATGCTCAGCATCCATAGCTGAACACAAATTAGTAAATAGTCTTGCTTTCAAAGGCCTACTTTTAATGAAGTTTACCATTTTCACAACAGTTTGCAAGACATCATTCAACTCAGGTACCAAGGACTTAGCAGCAAGTGCTTCTCTGTGAAGAAAGCAATGCGTGAAAGTAATATCTGAATTTTCTTTCCTAACTAAAGCCAGAAAGCCTGTCAGATGTCCCACCATCGCAGGACACCCGTCTGTACAAACACCTAAACAAGACTGCCAAGACAATCCAGCAGTGGTAATATAATCGTTCACTAACTGAAAAATGTCCTGTCCAGTTGTATGTTCAGGAAGGTCTTTGCAAAATAAAAACTGTTCGATTAAGTTATTTTCACAAATAAATCTAACAAAAGCCAGAACTTGGGGTCTCCCTGTTATATCTGTCGACTCGTCCACTTGAATAGCAAAGAAATCTGCAACCTTGAGTATTTCATTTACTTGAGTTTCAACATCTTTAGACATATCTTCAATACGTCTTTTTATTGTATTGTTAGAAAGCGGAATTTTTCTAACCTCTTTTTCATATTGTTCTCCAAACATAATTTTAACGATTTCACAGCAAGCTGGAAGAATGGTTGTTTCAGCAGTCGTATGGGATTTCATTTTTTGTGCAATCAATTCAGCCACAGCGTAGCTGGCTTCTTGTGCTTTACTCGACACAGATGACAGTTTTGTAAATGTAGAAGCCTGAGATGTCTGATTTGATAATAGTCTTTTAAAATATGCAACAGGTTTTTCTGCTGCAAATGAATGTTTTGTAAGTAGGAGTCTTTTCAACTTACTTGGTACCATGGCTTCGTTAGACAACTGATCGCCACAAATTAGACATTGAGGTTTAGGCTGTTCACCACCAGATGATGTAAAACCGAATGACAAGTAACTTTCATGATATTGACGAAACTTGCCAACGTCACCACCGTCACCACCGTCATTATTGTCACTACGTTTGCGTTTCATCGATCCACCTGACAAAACATTTGTCTTAATATTAACATCAATACTACGTTCATTTGCACTCAAACTCGCACCAGTATTAATGCTGACATCGACACTACTTTCATTTAAACTTGAACTCGCACTACTAGTACTAGGAAATTACTCTAGTAATTTCCGATACTAGAGTAATGTGATTAAGTGTAATGCGATTAGCATTACACTTAATCACAAAACGATCCATTTCAACTCGAAAACAAACAGCACTGAGAACTAATACATACTGAGCGAGGGAGGAGGCTGTCTCGTGTTGTGTTGTGGAGGGGCGATGACCTCTCCCCTCCCACTTCCGCGAAACCAGTTACGGAGACTATGCTGTCGCCAGGCATCAGTCCCGCCCATCTATCCTGCCGCCCACCCGCCACGCGCAGACGTATTCAGTTGATCTTGCTCCACAGACAGTGCCTTTAACTAACGCTCACCATTGACGATACAATCTATGTCAAAATTGGTAGATTGACTTTGTAAACATGCATATTTTAATCTAAAAACATTGCCTATTTTTCCAACGGTTTTATTTAACCATGACGAAATAAATACATAATTACAAACACTAATTTCGCGGCACACCTACCACGATATCACGGCACACCAGTGTGCCGCGGCACACTGGTTGGGAATCGCTGCTCTACCTAGTAAACAGTTAATATTCTCCCATAATTTTCTCATGTTATTGCTATTTTTTTCAAAACATTGTTGGTAGTATCGATTTTTCCTTCTCTTTATATAATTGTTCAGCCTATTTCTTAGCCGTTTGTATAAATTCCTATAACTGTTATTTTTGGGGTCCCCTTTCCACAGTCTAAAAATTCTATCTCTTTCTCTGATTAGGTTTATTAGTTCATTATTAATCCACTCTTTGATAGGCCATTTTTTATATAAACGGCTTTGCTCGTGGTTCCCCCCACCTTGCTTTTTTCTTATCGGGCTAGAGCAGATTTTATAATTTTTAGTAAACTTTCCAATTATTTCTTCGAATCCCTTGTTTACATCCTTGTATTGGCTTACGGTCCAGTTCTCTTCTTTTAGCTTTGCTTTCAGTAAAAATTTATTTATTTTCGTATTTTTTTCTACCTCTGCGTCTCCTATTCCTCCCTCCAATATCTCAAATCTGCCAGTTATAGGGTAGTGATCTGATATCTTTGTCTTTATAACCCCTGTAAAAATTCTGTCTATAGGCCTATTTACTCTGTAATAAATATGGTCAATACACGATCTAGTTAAATTATTTAGTCTTATCTCTTCTCTTGTATAATCCCATATACCTTGTTCTAAGCCCCATTTCGCCATAACGGCTTCATATGTTAATACATAGTTATTAGTTTTGTCCCTCAAATCTATGTTCGTATCTCCTATAATAATTAGATTTCTGTATTCTTTTAAGGAGCTTAGGGCATATTCCAATTCCTCAAAGGCAGTTGGAAGTGGAATACCGCTAGAGGAGGTGGGGGGTCTATAAATAGCATGTATTGCAATTCTATCAATTGTTTTTGACCTCAATAATTCCAGCTCACCTGTAATGTGTTCATAGGACAAAATGTCCTTGCAAAATGTAATCATACTAAATCTTACAGTAGCTGTGTTAACAAACATAACCATACCTCCTCCCTTTTTATCATGTTTGAGCATAAATACCTTTGTATAACAAGCAATGTTAAAAAAGTTTACTTTACATTCATCACAGGCAATTTCAGAAAGAATTATTACATCAAAAGGCGTATTATCATGAAATAGCTGCAATTTAAGTGTATCCCAATGTTTGCCTAGTGACCTAATGTTTAGGTGGAATATGCTAATACCTAGCCTTTTTATTTTTTTATTTATTTATTTATTTCCTTTAATCCCGAGGGGGACGTAGGGCCGCAACAAATGATCTCCACCGAACTCGATTCTGGGCCATCCGTTTTGCCTCTCCCCAGCTCTTGCCTTCTTCTTTTAGCTCCTTCTCAACCGATCTCCTCCATGTCATCCTTGGCCTGCCCCTCTTCCTGCTTCCCTGTGGGTTCCAATCCAGAGATTGGCGGCTGATGTTGTTATTCTCTTTCCTTAAAGTGTGTCCTATCCACCCATATTTTCTTTTTTTAACTATATCAGCAACAGGGGATGTTTGCGCCCTCCTCCATAATTCTTCGTTAGTGATCATGTCAGGCCATCGGACACCTAAAATTCTTCTCAGGCACCGGTTTATGAAAACCTGGAGTTTGGCTGTTATTGTTTTTGTAACTTTCCAAGTTTGACAAACCATAAAGAAGTACAGAAGTTACATTTGTTCCAAAGATTCTGAGTTTAGTGCTTCTTCTTAGTTGGTTTGATCGCCAAATTGGTGCTAGTTGGGCAAAAACTCCCTTGGCTTTTCTGATCCTCTGTGCCACATCTTTTTCTGTCCCCCCTGACGTAGATACTATACTTCCAAGATAGACAAACTCTTCCACTCTCTCAATGACCTTGCCATTCAGCTCCAGTTGTTGGTTGTCCCTTTCATTTATTCTCATTTCTTTAGTTTTTTCCAAATTAATTTTTAAACCAACTTTTTTCCCTTCTCTGTCAAGATCTCTGAGCTTATCTTCCATATCTATTCTTCTATGAGCAATAATGCACAAGTCATCGGCGAAATCTATGTCTTCGAGTCTATCAGTGAGTCCCCACCGCAGTCCTCTGGGCCTTCTTGCTATTTTCCTCATCACTCCATCCAAAACCATTAGGAAGATGATTGGCGACAACAAACAACCCTGCCTAACCCCAGTCTTTATACTGAATGAATCTGACAGTTTTCCCTCATGTACTATCTGGCATTTGTAATCTTCATAAATAAGTTGGATGAGATTGATTATTTTCTTTGGGACTCCAAAATATTTTAAAGCTTTCCATATCGATTGCCTGCTAATAGAATCGAAAGCCTTTTCAAAGTCAACAAAGGACAGGTATAATGGTGTTTGATATTCGGAACTTTGTTCAATTACTATCCTTAAGGTAGTAATCATATCTATACATGAATAGTCCCTTCTAAAACCCGCTTGCTCTCTCCTTAATTTGGTGTCCACTACTTCTTTGATTCTGTTGAGAATTATTCTTGTTAGTATTTTACTTGGCACTGAAAGCAATGTAATCCCTCTCCAATTAGTACAGAGTGATGTGTCCCCTTTCTTTGGGATCTTTATAAGCAGACCATTTTTCCAATCTTCTGGTATTTCTTCCTTCTCCCACACATCTTTTAACAGATCCTGAAATATGGTTGCAGTTACTTCCACATCAGCTTTCAACATTTCCGGGGTAATGTTGTCCACTCCTGGGGCTTTCCCATTTTTCATTTCCTTAAGGGCTGTTACTATTTCTGCTCTTGTTGGTATTGTCACATTTATTCTTGGGTCTTCCAGAGGTTGTTGCTCCAAGTCCTCCTCACCAATTCCGACATCCGCTTGTTCAGTGCCCCCTTCAACTTCTCTGTTCAGCAATTCTTCAAAGAACTCTTTCCATACCTTCATTTGTTCAGCTTCCATTACTACTAGTTCTCCATTTTTGTTTTTAATGGGTTTCCTTGCAGTAAACTTTTTGTTTGCTAGCGTTTTTGTTATTTTGTAAAGTTCTTTGCTGTTGTTTTGTTCAGCTGCCTCTTGTGCCTCTTTTGCCAGGTCTTCAACCCATTTTCGTTTATCTTTCCTGAAGCTCCTCCTTACCTCTCTGTGTTTTGCATTATAGACATTCAAAGCTTCTCTCTTTTCCTCCTCACTCTCTGCTTTATTTATTCTCTCCTTTTGCTGTTTCCTTTCTTCTATTTTCCTCATAGTGTCATCTGATATCCACGGCTTTTTCTTCTTTTTCCGATATCCTATTACTGTTTCACTTGAGTCTATTATCACCTTCTTTATCATGCCCCACTTTTCTTCAACACTCTCAGAATCTTTCAGAGCTGCATAACTGTTCTGCAGTTTAATACCGAATTCCCTTGCAGTTACTTTTGTTCTTAATCTGTCTGAGTCCAGTCGCTTTTGCGTTTTTCCAAATTGAACTTTTTGCGACGCCACCTTCAGCCTGACATCTGCAGTTACAAGGTGATGATCACTTCCACAATCTGCTCCTCTTCTGGCTCTCACATCTAGGAGAGATTTTCTCCACTGCCTGCTGATAAGAATGTGATCAATTTGATTTTCTATAACTCCGTTTGGGGAAGTCCATGTTACCTTATGACACTTTTTATGAGGGAATAAAGTGCCCCCAATAACCAACCCTTTGTCTCCACAAAAATCTACCAGCCTGTTTCCATTTTCATTCATTTCTCCTAATCCATGCCGTCCAATTATATTTTCAATTCCCTTATTGTCGTTTCCTATTTTTGCGTTCAAATCACCCATAACTATAACTATATCTTGTCTCTTCAGTTCAAACCTAGCCTATTTGCATTAAATTCTTTGCTCCAATCTTTCATATCATAATAGCTATAAAAGAATAGTCGCTCATCTTTCATATTAACTTCCATGCCAAATTAGATAGTAATATATTAATAACCAAAGACAATATAATAACTACAGTAAAATATGCAACACAAAACTAATCAAATCACTTCCAAGAATGACTAGGCCTATACAACTATTAACCAAATAAACTCTAAAAATATAGGTAACTTTAAATATATTCATTAAATAATAGAAATAGTAACAACCACAACAAAATAACAAAATAAATTCCAACAAAAAGGCTAACAGCAAACAATTATTCAGTAGTGACAACAATAAACCATATACTAAATAAACCATCACAGTAAATACAATATAAGTTAACTCTTCAACCCTCATAGAAAAGTAATTATAAACATCCAAATCCCAAACAAAAATAGATAAATTAAGAAATATACAAGTGAAAAACATAAAGAACCAACACCTAGAACCAGTCAATGCACTGGTTAGTACACCAGCAATAGAGGAATGAATTGGCTGCCTTAAATTAGGCCTAAGATTATGTTTTATTATGGTTCGGTTTTGCATGTTATCTAGGCCTACTTAATCTTGTTAAAGTCACAAGCATTCTTTATAATGATAACATTCCTGTCATTTTCATTCCTCCTTGCTAGTATACGACCGCCTCTAAACCACACAAAAGAGTAATTATAAGTTCTAGCTCTAAGTTTGGCTTCACTCAGCAACCGTCTATAATGTGGACTTAA
>JAQJVL010004364.1:0-46186 GCA_035578905.1 Stictocephala bisonia | reverse complement strand
CAACCGCAGATAGGCCATAGGCCATGTAATTGTTAACTTTGGTATTCGTAGAGTTTGTTGTTTTTGTAGCGTTAAGTGTTTTGGTAGCTTTTGTCGTTATATTGTTAAATTTTGTGTGTTTTGTTATTTATTTAACTGCAAATTTGTTGCGGCCTTCTGCCTCTTTTGTTGTGGCCTTCTGCCAAGTTTGATTAATTGATATTTTCTGGTTCTCATGATAATAAATTAGTTTTGCTCAGCTGCCGAGTATTATTTTGACCCTCCAACTGCCACCCGTGATCCCATCGCTCGACTTGTTTTGAGCCATCCCCCGGTTGGCACGCTTTCCAGCTTTGGTGGGGGGATGGGGCTCAATTGGTAGCAGAGCGTGGTTCCCTAAAAAAAAAAAAAAAAATATTCTCTCTTGGTTGTTGACGGTGGGTGTTTGCCAGTTAGTAGGCCATGGTTGGCCGACCTACCGTCAAGGTGTCTTGGTAATACGTAAAAAAAAAAAAAAGAAAGAAACAAATAAATAATTATTTAAAAAGAAAAACAATTAAAAAACCAAATAAATAATTTAACTTATATTCAATAAAAAAAAAAAAAAAAAAAAAAAAAAAAAAACCTAGGCAATCCGCTTGGTTACTTAGTTGAATGGGTTTCATGGGTGGATTGGAGTGGTCGGCAGTGGCTCGGTAGGCTGAGGGTTTTGTTCGTCTTGGACCCTGGAGTTGTCGTTTTTTTGTGTATATTGTTGAGAATTTTGTTTTGCGAGATGGCCTATCTGCAGAATGTTGCGCTCCTAGTCAAGGAGGAATTAATTTTTGAGTTGAGGTCGCGGGGTGTGACTCCGGAGGGTGATGTTCTGAATCTCCGGAGGTTGCTGCGGGAGCAGTTGTCCGCGGGTACGGCGGTGGATTGGTCTGATCTACTGGAGGTTGGTGAGGAGTTGTCTGTTTGTAAACGTAAGGTGGAAGATTGGGAAGGGGTGTTAGAGGATTTGCAGTTGGAACCTCCAGTAGGTCGTGACCGGGCCTGCCGCCTTGCACGTTTGGGGCATCTGCTTGCCCGTTTAAGGCTGGTCAACCGGGCACCGGGGTTGGAACCATCGGATAGGTCGTGGATCTTGGAGAGTGTGTCTAGGCTGGATGAGATTTTTCAGGCACTCTCCGGGTCCACGACTCCTACGGGTCTGGGTCGGCGGCCTGCTTTCGCGCTTTCGCCTAATGTGTCGAGGCCGCAGGCTGAGACACCGGCTCTCACTGTGCCTGAGGTTCCTTCTGAGCCTGCAGGCGTTTCTGTTGAGGTTGCTCGTGGTTCGGCTCCAGCTGCCGTTCCTACTACTTCTTTGGGTTCACCTGCTCTTCTGCAGCTGAGCTACCACAAGCTGCCTAACCCTCTCACGCCCATGATCCAGAATCTCCCTGTGATCGATGGGATGGATCCTGAGGAGCTTCTTAAGTTTCTGGGGGCCTTTCTCAGACTTAGTGAGATGCCCGGCATGCAGGCTGGGGACTTGCTTCGTCTGGTTTTCCCGTATTGCAGAGGTCCCGTTGGGGAGCTGCTGAGTTCTGTCTTGGCCAGTGATGCCTCGGTGGACTCGTTCCATCGAGAGTTACTTTCATCGTTTCTTCCCATTCGACTCAGGGAGAGGATGGTCATGGACAGATTTTATCGGTCGCAGGGTAGGGGCGAGTCTCTGGCAGCCTATGTCTCTTCAGTCAAGGAAGCTCGGCAAGCGTTGCGCCTCACCCTTTCTGAAGCTGACACCGTTCGTGTCATCCTGGATGGCATTTCTCCCGAAGAACGGTGCAGATTGGTTTTTGCTGGTGTTCCTTCGACTTTTCGGGAGCTGCATCAGCTGTGCATTGTTTCGCGCAGCGTGCAGTTCTCAGACCAGCAAGGGAGGGATTCCGAGAGTCATCGTGCTCTCCCCACCCGTCGACCGGCTATGTCTGTAGGTGTGAGTCAGCCAGTGGAGGGTCGTGGTTCTCGGCCTCCGGTTGTGTGCTTTGCTTGTGGCCAACCTGGTCACATTCGACGTGACTGTCCACGTGCTCGAGGTCGTGGGGCAGGAAACGCTCAGCGCGGGGGGTTGCCTCCACAGTAGCTCCCCGCGTTGTTGCGACTGACCGTGGCCATTTGCCTCTGACACGTGCCCATAGCAGGAGTGTCGGGGATTTTTCGGGCCTTGCTGGCATGGCTTCCCTGGGACTTGGTGCGGTCACCTCGGTGTGTCCTGGCGTTTTTGTTTCTTTTGGTGGTACGGTGTGTCGAGCCCTTCTTGATTCTGGTTCGGCATGCAGTATCATCAGCCTTTCTCTTTTTGAGTCCCTTGACGCCTTAGGACTTGTCAGGCACACCGAGCCCTCTTCTATTACTTGCTGGACGGCATCCCAAACTCCTCTACCTATAATTCTAAAGGCGTTTTTCCATTTTAAAATCGAAGGATTTTCCTGGAGGTGGGGTTTTCTTGTTGCCAAGGACCTGGCGGTTTCTTGTATCCTAGGGGCAGACTTTATTTCTAAGAGTGGTATGGTGCTTGACCTCCAGAAGCGCCAGATGTTTTTCAAGTTTAATCGGCGAGTTTTGGTGCCTCTAGTAGGGGATTCTGACTGCCCTCCTGCAGTCAGAGAGGTGGGTTGTGAGCCCGAACAACCCAAGGTGGATCCGGTTGGTCATCTCCTCCCTGAGCAGGCGGAGGCCATTAGGAGGCTGTGTTTGCGGTTTCCTGATGTGCTTACGCCCGAGCTTGGGGTCACTTCTCTTCTGGAGTATGAGATCCACCTCACCGATTCTCAGCCAGTTAGAAGTCATCCATACAAACTTGCTCCCCCAAAGATGGAGGTTATGAGGGCTATGATTGAAGATCTTCTGAGCAAGGGTGTGATTGAACCGTCTCGTTCTGCTTATGCCAGTCCAGCTTTTCTTGTGCCCAAGCCTAATGGTAAGTCTAGGCTTGTGATGGATTATCGGAGGCTCAACGCTAAGGTCGCTATTGACTCGGTACCTCTGCCTGATTTGCATTCTGCGTTTGATTGGTTCGGTAAGGCTAAGTTTTTCAGTGTTTTCGATTTGAACCAGGCCTACCATCAGATTCCATTGAAGAAGGAATCACGGCCTATGACTAGCTTCTGTGTTCCCTGGAATCTTTACCAGTTCACTAGGGTTCCTATGGGTCTTGCTGTGGGTGCCCAGACTCTTACTCGTCTGCTTGATTCCATCTTCCATGATGTGAAGTTCAAGTTTGTTTTCAATTACCTGGACGATCTTCTTGTCTACAGTGAGACTTTCGGGGAACACATGCAACATCTGGAGGAAGTTCTTAGTCGCCTTAAGTCAGCTGGCCTTACCGTCAATCCAGAGAAAGTCACTTTTGCTCGTCCTGAGATTTCTTTTCTGGGTCATCTTATCTCTTCTCGAGGCGTCTGCATAGATCCTGCGAGGACCCAGGGCATTCAGGATTTTCCTCCTCCCAGAGATGCCAAGGGGATTGCCCGTTTTGTGGGGATGGTGAATTTTTACCGTCGCTTCATCCCTAACGTGGCCGAGCTTGCTGCCCCGTTGAACGAGCTGCGAAAGAAAGGTGTCCCTTTTGTGTGGGGCCAAGCTCAGCAGACTGCCTTTGATGCTCTCAAGGAGGCTATCATGCAACCTCCTGTCCTGCGTATGCCTGATTTCAGCAGAGAATTTGTTCTTCAGACTGATGCCTCCTCCTCCGCCATTGCTGCTGTTCTTTCTCAGGAGTTTGATGGGGTCAGGCAGCCCATCGCTTTTGCTTCGAGGACGTTGTCTCACCAGGAACAGAAAGCTTCTTCCATCTATGAGTTAGAGTGTCTGGCTGTTGTCTTTGGTACGGACAAGTTTCGGCGTTTCTTGGAACACGCTGAGTTCTTGCTGGAGACGGACAATCAGGCACTGACTTGGCTTCTTGCCCATCCCCGACAGCTCGGGAAAATTGGTCGCTGGGTGGTCAAAATTTCTGCCTTTAAGTTCCGAGTTCAACATCTTAGGGGTACCCAGAATGTCATCGCGGATGCTCTTTCCCGCATGTACCACGAACCCAGTGATCCACCGACTGAGGCTGTTGCTCAGTGTGGTGCTGTTCTTCTGGATTTTCCTCTGGCTTTTGACGACCTACTGTCCCATCAGCAGAAAGATCCCGAGCTGTCAGTCATCTTAGGTGAGCTTCAAGAGGGAGGTGCCCACCCTCCCTATTTTCTGTCCAAAGGGGTACTCTGTTGCCGTCCTCGACAGAGGGGTGAACCCCGTGTAGTGCTGCCTAGTCATCTAGTACCGATGGTCTTTCAGTATTATCACTCTTCTCTTGTGGGCGGTCATCTTGGCATTCATAAGACCATCGCTAAGATTCGTAGGTACTTCATCTGGAAGGGCATGGACCGGGATGTTGCAGGCAGAGTGCGGGCTTGTCACCTGTGCTCTCTCAGCAAGCCTAGTCAGAATGCAAAGTTAGGGTTGTTATCTTCTGAGGTGGCCGAGCGTCCTTTTGAGAAGGTGTTCATCGACTACGTGGGTCCTTTTCCCCGTAGCAAGTCAGGTAGCTCCTACCTACTTGTTTGTGTGGATGCTTTCTCGAAGTTCGTTTGGCTTTTCCCACTTCGGAGTGCCACGGCTAAGCTCACCATCCGTGCTCTCCAGTCCCCACTCTTCCAGCACTTTGGTGTGCCTTCCACTCTTGTGTCCGACAACGGTAGCCAGTTTACCTCCCATGAGTTTCGTAGGTTCTGTTTTGGCAATGGTATCAGGCATGTGACTACCTCTCCTTATTACCCACAGCCTTCTCATGCAGAGCGGTTCAACCGCAATCTTCGGTCTGCCCTTATTACCTTCCATGCTGAGAAGCAGAACACCTGGGATGAGAGTCTCTCTTGGCTCCAGCTTGCTTTTAATTCTTCCAAGCATGAGAGTCACAATGCCACTCCCTTCGAGATTCTACATGGCTACCCTCCTAACAACCCTTTGTCCAACTTGTGGAGGCTAGAGGATCTTCTACCTACGCCAGGTGCCACTGACGTAGTGTCCACGTGGCGGGCTGCTCGGCGCAACCTGCTACGTGCTAGAGAGAGAGTGAGGAGGAGGTATGATAAGGGTCGTACTCCTAACCCTTTTCAGGTTGGAGATCTAGTTCTTTGTCAGGCTCACCCGGTCAGTTCGGCCGCGGAACGAAGAGCTGCAAAGTTGTGCTATCGGTGGTCTGGTCCCCACCGCATCGACAGGTTTTTGTCACCGGTGACTGCTCTGCTGGTTGATCCCCAGTCAGGCAGGGTGTTTAGGAAAGCCCATGTGTCCCAGCTTAAGGCTTTCCGGGGAACGGTTGGTCCAGGAGTTGGTGTTCCTGGGGGTTTCTTGGGGCAAAGAGATTGATCACCTCTGCGCCCTAGGTGGCTGTTCTGAGAGAGTCTTCTTTCTCTCTTCTTTCTTGTCGGGCCCGACAGTCAGGGTAGTTTGTTCCCTGTTCGAGGGGTTTCCCCTCTTAGTTTCTCTTGGACGTCCTTGGAACACCACTCTTCGGAGGTCTTCTTCGTCTTCTCTTGGTTCCCTGAGGTACCGAGTTTGCTCCCCTGCCTGGGTGTGTTGAGGTTTGCAGAGGGAGGTTGTACCGGGTCTTGGACCGGTACAGTTTCGTTTTTTTCGTCGTTGTCTGCCAGGCTGCCTGAGATTCGCTTTTGCCCGGCGATTTGCGTACTTTGGTAGCCGTTGGCCCAGTTCCGTTTCGTTCCGTGTTCCGGCAGCTTCTGTCCGGTTGGCCTGTCTGGTCAGTTGTCTTGTGCTGCCTGCAGAATCTCGTTATGAGTGGCTAGACACACCAAAATTTTTGTTTCCAGAAGTTTTCTAAATTTTCACTTTTATTTTGGGGTTATCTAAATTTGTTTCTTAATGGTCATTTTTAAATTGTTAATAATTTGTCTTACGTTTTGGGTGTCTCAGGCCCAACCGCAGATAGGCCATAGGCCATGTAATTGTTAACTTTGGTATTCGTAGAGTTTGTTGTTTTTGTAGCGTTAAGTGTTTTGGTAGCTTTTGTCGTTATATTGTTAAATTTTGTGTGTTTTGTTATTTATTTAACTGCAAATTTGTTGCGGCCTTCTGCCTCTTTTGTTGTGGCCTTCTGCCAAGTTTGATTAATTGATATTTTCTGGTTCTCATGATAATAAATTAGTTTTGCTCAGCTGCCGAGTATTATTTTGACCCTCCAACTGCCACCCGTGATCCCATCGCTCGACTTGTTTTGAGCCATCCCCCGGTTGGCACGCTTTCCAGCTTTGGTGGGGGGATGGGGCTCACGGTAACCAGGTGAAGAGATAAGGGACAAGTCTGGTTCACTACTCACTCCCGCCACACTGACAACAACTCTTATCATCGAGTGGTCAGTGATATCCAGGTGTTCAACAGATGTATCTACTGTAACCCTGTCTTTTCTAGTTATTCTTACTCAAACATGGTCCAAACAAGTTTGAGACTGCTGAGTTGTTCTAGTTGGATCGTTACCTAGACTCTCCAATCCATTACTTGCTAACATTGTTTTATAATTGTCCGTACAAATATTACTAGTAAGCATTAAATCTATATTTAGATCGCCAATCCAAAACAGATTACTCATACTCTTAAATATACTATTTATTTCTGTAAGATATTTACCGAACTCTTTAATAAATAAATCAGGTGAATTGAATACAAATCTATAACTACCAATGCCATAGAAAAAATGCAACATTTGTTATTAAAATATTTTATTTCACCATTTGTTCCAAGAATGAGGTGCATCTTCTATAGTCCAGCCATTCTAACTTTACCTCTGAGGTTTGTGGGCTAACTGGAAAATCAAAATAGGCAACGTCGCATTCAGACCACCACAGCCCTCCTCTAAATTTTACATCCGGTGACTCACAATCGGGATTATATAGAAAGGTACAAATTTTTCAATTTTTTTGTTGGAATTAAAATATTTTTAATGTTTAACTGGGTAGTACTTTTTTTACTGATTATAAATGTCAAAAAAACTAAGTCAATCGTACGATTTTAACTTATAAACACTACCAGGCACTAGTTGTAATTCATCTAGACCGGAAACAAATTAGTTGTGGGACAGGAAGGAGCCAAGCGCTCAAGATATACAATGTTGCCATGTTGTGCTCCCCTTAGAGGTAAAGTTAGAACGGCTGGACTATAGTAACGTAAATAATCACCCTGAATCGTGCAAACCCACTGTTTTTATCCACAATTATTAAATAAGTAAAATATTAAACTAAGCGATACAAACTCTGTTTATTTATGTTTAGTTCAAGTTTATTTGACCAACATTATAACGATGAACACCAGTTCATTGACGACAGATGCAAATGTAAATTTTAGTTTGCACTTATACTTTTTAGTTCTTTATTACCCAACATGACTGAATTCCGATAACCTTCCTGACTGACTAGTAGAAGCTCTCAGACTGTACTGGACTAAATAAATTCCAATATTTCCGTTGGTTGCAGATGTGTATATCACAGAATGTCCTGGATCATGTGTTAAATAATGTGTTTTAAGATTTTAAAGTAGTATTTTCTTTTGAGCAGTTACTAAAAAACAAGCTCCCCAGAGGCAGCATTATCAATCAGTGATAACGTAATTGAACTTATCATTGCTCAGACACGATGTACCGATCCGATCGTAATTGAAAAGCAGGAGTGGAGAGTGAGACCCATCCCCCCACCAAACTGGGTGCCGTACCGGGGAATGGCTCAAAACCAGACAAACGATAGAATCACGGCCGGCAGTCAGAGGGATAAATCACAACTCAGCAGCTGAGCGAAAAAAATAGAAAGGACTGACCTGAGGACAAAATCTCCCATAAGCTGTAAGGAGGGTAGCATAGGCGCCAATTGGCTCTACAACATGGTCCCCAGGCCAGGCCACCATAGTTGAGAAATGGCAGATCGGCCGGACGGCAGGCTGAGGGTCAAACATCCAATTCAAGGACGCTGGACTGAATAGTCCAAACACAGCACATTAGTTAAGAGCACAGCCAAACGCCACACAAAAACAACATACTAAATAATAGTTTTTTAATTAGCATAATACGTGTTGGTATATATACAGTGCAAGTAAACGTCACACCATACTTGGGAAAGTTAATGATTTTTTAAACTGAATAAAGTTAACGTTAATACTCTAAAAAAGTAACTACACTAGAACCCCGATAATCCGAACTAATTGGGACCGGGCCTGGTTCGGATTACGGAAAATTCGGATTAACCGAAAAAAAGTTTATAAAGGGGAATTTGTTATATTAAACATTGTTAACATGATATTTGTACATACAAATGCTACAAAGAGCATAAAAAAGCATTCCTCTAGATTCTAAACATTTAATTTAAACGATTAATAAAAGAAAACGTAACAAAAATAACCTAAAGAACTGACTATCGTTGTTTTATAACCAAACACTGTACTACACTTGGCAGTAAATGGGAGTGTAGTTCGGGCAGGCAATGATAAATACTGTTCTGTGTAATTTCTAAGTTGATCGAGTTCACTAAATGTCAGTCGGGTGGCAGCACCTTGCGGGTTCCCAATGCGTGAAGACAACGGCGCGTCGCGCGCATCCCCCACCCATTGGCTTAAGGAACAAGTCGTATGTTTTCGTTTAGTTGCCATTGCTGTATGTTAATTACACTAATCACTAAAACCAGTCACAATGTTAGAACACAATGTCAAGTCACAGTACCAAAAGTAAACAAACACTGTAATGGCCGAACGATTCAGACCAGACGTCAGACAGACACTGCGTGCGTGGCAGAGGCGGGATTAAAAGAGAAACTTGAGGTTTTGAATCGCTTAGATAAAGGTGAAAGCGCAGTAAAACTAGCTGTGGAATTTGGCGTAGGAAAAGCTACGATTTCTGACTGGAAAAAAACTGGGCAAAGCTAGAACAGTTCTGCACGGCCTCCTCTAGCCAAACTCTCGAAAATCGCCAAACATCAAAAGTTTCGAAATTTGACAAAGTTGATGAAGCTCTCTATTTGTGGTTCGTACAAGAGAGAGAAAAAGGTACACCCTTAAGTGGGCCTCTTGTACAAGAAAAAGCTATGCAGTTAAATAATTTAATGAATGGCGATGAATCGTTCACTGCGAGCAATGGATGGTTGAACCGGTGGAAGATGCGTCATGGTATCCGCCAGTTGACGATTACTGGAGAGCAGCTCTCTTCAGATAATGCGGCGGCACAAGCTTATTTGGACGAGTTTTCTGATGTTATAAGTGAAGGAGGCTATTCTCCTCAGCAAATATACAATGCTGACGAAACCGGCCTAAACTTTAAAGCGTTGCCGAACAAAAGTTTAGCTTCGCAGCAAGAAAACCGTGCCCCTGGATATAAAATGAACAAAGAGAGGGTAACATTGATGGCCTGTATCAATGCCACTGGTAACCATAAATTACCATTAATGATGATTGGGAAAGCAAAAAATCCGAGGGCGTTTAAGAATGTAAACATGAAGTCCCTACCGGTTTACTACACTAATCAAAAGCGAGCGTGGATGGACATGGCTCTATTTAAGACTTGGTTTCACAACCAATTTGTGCCGGCAGTCAAACGCTTCAACAAAGATAATGACTTGCCAAATAAGGCAATCCTATTTGTTGATAACGCTCCATCTCACCCAGACGTCACTGAACTTGAAAGTGGCGAAATCAAGACTATGTTTCTGCCACCCAACGTTACAGCATTGTTGCAACCAATGGACCAAGGAGTTCTCCAAGCAATGAAGCTAGCCTATCGCAAAAAGTTTCTCCGCACTCTTATAGAAGAAGATGCTACACTAACTTTAATGGAGAAAATCAAAAGAGTAACGATAAAAGACGTTGCGTACTGGTCTGCTGAGGCATGGGATGGCGTCACTGAACAGGCAATTCGAAAGTCTTGGAGAAAGCTCTGGACTTCCCTTAATTTCGTCGATTCTCCAGATGACTGTTGTGATCAAGGACCCCTGCTTCAACTGGTGAGAGAAATTCCCGGTTGTGAAGACGCAAACAATGCTGACATGAATGAATGGGTGGCAGGAGATCCCGACACCCACGAGAATCTCTCAGATGAGGACATCGTAGCTGCGGTGAGTCGTCGAGAACCTGAGCCCGAGAGCAGCGATGACAATAACGAGGGAAGCGGCACCGGCGGCAGTGAGCTAGTATCGCACTCCGACGCAGCAGCCGCATTTGATTTTGCCCTAAGATACGCAGAGCAAAGCCCCGTGTCTACACCTACTGACCTATTGTTTCTGCGATGATGGCGCAGCACTGCTTCTTCAAACAGGTTTTCTTCTTTAAAACAATTGAAGTTAACTGACATGACTAAACTTTCTTAAAATTTGTAATGTACTGTACTCTACTTTACTTGATATACATTTATATACTGCACTTAAAACCTAAATAAACAGTTTTCGTTGCAGAAACATGTACAGTACTGTTAATTGCTCATCCTTCACTCTAACTTGCACTAAAAAAAAAAAAATTGGCGCAGGCCACCGGTTCGGATTATCCGGAAATTCGGACTAACGAGGTTCGGATTAGCGGGGTTCTAGTGTAATTAAAGTTAAAAGTTAGAATAAATTGAAACTAACTGATTAATGTTAAATGATTAGAAAATTAACTGAAATTAAAAGTTAAAAGTTAGTTTTGGTACAGTAAAATATACATAAACATATATTTAACCTGTATTATGTTTTATTATTTATAATATCTTAGATAAATAGGCCTATTTATAATACATTATTATATAATAATATTAATTAGACTATAGCAATTTCTACAGTAATTTTTGTTATATAACTGTCCAAAATCTTAACAATTAAATATTTAATTTAATTTCTAAAATTATTAACAAAAACTGACATAAGTCTTTGAAATTAAAGTTTTACATTTTTAAGCTATACTTTAAAAAATCAATAACCATCCTATAGGAAATTCACGATAACTAAACATTTTTTTTTTAATTGGCGCAGATAATAAGAAAGGCCAAATAATATCGTGACATGTTGACTCCAGGTGATTTTGATCAGGCTGGAGATGATGAGGAAGGGTCACTGATAAGAAAGTATGGGGATTAGCGGTAAACAAAAACTGAACAAAATATACTCACTCTATAAGTGAGTGAAAGCAGATCTATTCATACAATTTTCAATAAGCAATTAAGTTTATTAGATGTTTAAGAATTTGCCGTTCTGATTGCATGTTTTATTCTTACTGAAATAAGTTAATTAAAAATTATGAAAACTATCTAAATCATTAAAAAATACAAAACTAATTACCATTGATATTAATATTAAAGATAGTATTATCATTATCTTTTCTTTTCGACGGTGCCGATAGCAAAATAATGAAAATAGAACGAAATATAGCAATTGTTACTTGAAATATGTTCTGCAATCTTGAAGATAGTTTGTTCTGTTGCGTGGTATCATATAATGGATTGATTTTACCTAGTAAGCCTAATTTAAAATAAAGTAAATGTTTGAGGAAATGTTGGTTTGATTAACCATTTAAATGGTTTTTCCCAACTACTTTTGAACAGTACAATTTAGATATGTAATGATCAATTAATCAAGTATTAACAGCATTAACGTCAAAATTCAACTGATTTTCCTAATTAATTATACAGATAGATGTGTAAACAAGTAAAATTACAGTATTAGAGTTTATGAAAGATAAACAAGTTTAGGCCCAAAACTTTGATTTAAAACAAGATAACTAAATGACTATCTCAACTTTATCCCTAAACATAAACTAGTCAAGTGAAATGATCACCCCAGGGACACAAGTCAATCCCACAACAATGGTATACTCGTTTGGTCCGCCTTTTTTATTTATAAGGCAGTAAAATGTGAGTAAAGGGGAGGGGGTGCGTCTTCAAAACAGTGACCTTGCTTGTCGGTGACAATTGGGGGATGAGGAAAACAATCGGTCTTTGACCTGAGTTTTAGATACTTTCTCCCCAGTCCACATTCCTCGGACCAAATGGCACCTTTTATCACATTTGAAAAACTAACTGAGTTACTTTAACCGTTAGCCAAATTTTCAACTAGTTAAAGTTAGAAGTTAAGCATTACCAAAACTAATGAATAAGTTAAAAAGTTAATAGAAAAAGTAACGATAAAATTTAATCGTTAATTATTTTTAATCATTAATCCCAAGTATGCGTCGCACAATACAAATTTATTGCAATATAAGTACAAAATGCACAAATATTATGGTGATCGATTTCGGTGAACCACGCTCACCTTCCTTAGATCAGAGGGATTCACAAAAGAATCGAGTGAACTAGTTCTTTCATTATGATTTGAACTAGTTAACCTGGTATCAGTGAATATCAGACCTGGTAAGGAACATTCTCCAAATCATTAAGTGTATTAATTTATTTTGATCAATATTAACAATAAAAATAGAAATTTGAAGAATTTTGGTTGGACAAATTTACAAGTATCAATCATAAATAAGTCTCTTCAAAACAAAGCTCATAACAAAACTACAAATCTCTCCATTGTCGCTTGTACAAGTCATTGGTTGTTACGTTATTTTGAACTAGTCTTGCAATGAACGATTTGGTCGTGAAACAGTCTTGCAATTTGTCCTTTACCCACTCTGGAGTGGCGTAGTGTGGTTAGTATTAGGGTTTACGCGAACTTGCGCATGCGTTGAAGGTGACCGGTACCTCACTGCAGTCTGCTTCTGCTTAGTCAGCTGTTGTTTATTTTCTAAAATTGCAAAAGCCATATGTCTTTCTGAATCAGTCAGTACATAGTTTGTTATTAAGCTGCACTACAATACGTTTCTAATTAATTGTTTATACACAATACCAGATATCGTTTTGCAGAAATTAATGTTGTAATTTTCGAGTATGGAAAAATAGGTCTCCATTATATGATTTTTTTCTGCAGTCGTCTCTTTTGTTCTGCGACAATGTTGCTCTATCCCATGTTATTCTGCTTTGGAGAACAATAATAATATATACTGTATTGTAAAATCATAAAAGTGAACAAACTAAAACAATCACATTTAGTGTGATTGCAGAGTCGACTTAGCTGATGGTGTCAGCTGGCGATGTGTCTTTAATGAATGCATTTGCGTGGGTCAATTATTCCTATTATTTGAAGTAGGCTACAGAATCATAAATGTGTCTTGTGATGGTCCTGCAGCCATTTTCTCTAACATCAATAGCCAATAGAGATACTGATTGCTTGTCAAACTAAAAAGTCTTGTGTTCTCCTTTTATTAATAGCTTCAGTTTTATTTTTTATCTTCATATGACTAGCTCTGTTTACTCAGAGGCTCGGTTGATCAGGATAACCGGGACTCCACTGTACAAACATTAAAAAAAATAAGGTGTATAATTTTAAAACAGTTAAATTTATAGCAATATGTTTTTCTATGAAACTTATTTATCGTTTCATCAACTTCTCTTTCAATGCTAGTGGTTTTATTCTTAACAAAAAGGATTTTCTAGCTACGTTATGTAAGATGTTTTGTCTAGGAAAACTTAAAATGATTACTTTTAACTTTTTATGGGCATTTCTTTGCTTAAATATAAACGTTATTTAATATTAAATGCTCAAAACAAAAAAGTTACATAGTAGTGATAAGAAATTAGCAACATATCATTGGTAATGATGTATTTATGTGTATTTCTTTACTTGTGCATTTTACTTACAAAATAAATACAGAAAAATCTTTGAACAGTTTGTAATTACGAGGGCCGTTCGGAAAGTAACCTCCGGTTGCTCATAGAATAGGAAGTGGAGGGGATAGTGCCACCATAGTAGCGTTGAGGCGCAGGTCTTTTCAGTCGGCATCCAGCTGTGGTACTGTGAAGGTCGTCCGAGTGCTAGTTCGTTTTCTGTAGCTTGTGAAAATGGCGTCTGCCATAGAAAGTCCCGCCAAATGTAAGGTGCGATCAGTCATTAGATTTTTTACAGCCAAGCAGTATTCAGCGGCAGCCATTCATAGAGAATTGTGCACTGTGTATGGACCGGCAGTAATGAGTGAAGGAGTTGTTCGGGAATGGGTCAGACATTTCAAAAATGGCCGAACTAACGTCCATGATGAAGAGAGGAGTGGCAGACCGTCTGCGGTTACTGATGGACTTGTCGAGAAAATCAACGAGAGGATTCGTGACAATCAACGGTTCACTATCTCAGAGCTTTGGAATGAATTTCAACAGATTTCTAGGACTGTTTTGTACGAGATAGTGACAGAAAGGTTGTCACGAATCCTCTCGTTGATTTTCTCGACAAGTCCATCAGTAACCACAGACGGTCTGCCACTCCTCTCTTCATCATGGACGTTAGTTCGGCCATTTTTGAAATGTCTGACCCATTCCCGAACAACTCCTTCACTCATTACTGCCAGTCCATACACAGTGCACAATTCTCTATGAATGGCTGCCGTTGAATACTGCTTGGCTGTAAAAAATCTAATGACTGATCGCACCTCACATTTGGCGGGACTTTCTATGACAGACGCCATTTTCACAAGCTACAGAAAACGAACTAGCACTCGGACGACCTTCACAGTACCACGGCTGGATGCCGACTGAAGAGACCTGCGCGTCAACGCTACTATGGTGGCACTATCCCCTCCACTTCCTATTCTATGAGCAACCGGAGGTTACTTTCCGAACGGCCCTCGTATATTAAAACACAAAGGCTAAGGAATAGTATACTACTGCCACGTCCTTTATTGCGTTTCACGATAGGCAGTACTCTGCTGCTTGACCCTTAAAGTTTAGTTTTTTATTTATTTATTTTTTTTTATTTAAATGAGTAAAAATGGGGAAATTGGAACATAAAAACACCTTGGCTGGAAAATTGAAGTTAATTGGTTACATTCTCTAAGGTCTCTTATACTGAAGAGCAAAGAAGCGCACTGTCAACTTTCTACTCCAGCAGGACTAGAATGATGCATCTTTCTGTACACATCGGAAGGGTCATTGGGATTAATTGCTTCTTTAAGAGAATAGTGGTTTTCTTCCAACTATAGTAATCACACCCTAAACCAAACTATCACACTGGTTCACTTTGAAGATATGTTGTGCTCTATGGCATACAGTTGGAAATATTTTACCATTTAATATCTTGGCATTTCTCTTATCCTTTCCTGAGCAATGTGGCGGTGGTAGTAGAAAGTTTGGAATCTGTGTATAGTGGAATAATCTGCTTTTTATGTTTGCTGGTTATCCATTTATTTGGATAAGTTCTCTCCTATCTTTTTTTGTCAAAAGAATAATCCTGAGGGTTTCATGGTCATGCAATTTTAACAGTAGTTTTTAATATATTGAAAATCATATATAAATTCATCTCTACATCTGATTTATTCCATTGCTTCTGTAATTTTCTATTTTCTGCAAATTGAACATATTGATGTTTACATTATTTAAGATGTAAAGTTAATGTTAGTAGTTTTAATATTTTATAAAATTTTTGTATATTTATAAGGAGATTTTATCTTTAGCTAGTGTAACAATTTTAAATTAATCCCTCAATACATGTTGTATTTCTGTAACAGCAAGCCAAGGCATTTTTAGAGGTGGGAGGGATGAAAGGGGCGAATTCATATGACAAAAATGACATTTATTATTCGGATGATGAGGTGGACGAACCGTCTACATCTGGACCTGTTGTTATAGTTGCCACTCAGGATAAAGAATATGACCCTTATACAGAGTGAGTACATTCAAACTTAAGTTAACAAATATTACAACTATTAAGTCATTTCAATACTACTTAGTAAGTATTGTAACAAGAGTTAAACTGTAATCAATTGTAGTTTTGTAAAAATCAGATCACTTGCTTTTTCCTACCATAATTTTCACAGTGCATGTGATGAATGATTTCATGTATCCTTGCTAGATCACTTTCATGTAAACAACTAATAGTTCAAGGTCATATGTGCCTTTGATGGACAACAATATTTTATCTAAAACCATGATGGCGAATGAATATTGCTTGCTTTTTATTATTGTCTTTATTAGAAGTGTTTTGGGTTTTCACAAGTAGATATCAATTTACTTAATCTAAAACCTAATTGCACTTCATTAGTCTTAATATAAACTGAGAGGGTTATGAGCCAAATCATCAGCTTTTGCTGATGTAAAAGTAACGTGTTTATTTATTTATTCGAAAGTAATTTCCCAAAGTAACAAGAAATACTTTCATACAATTATGAATATGCAACAAAATTGTGTTACAAATAAAGTCAAGCCCTTTCTTAGTGCATGTTGCATGTTACTTATTAATATTTTTTGGTACTTTGGTGGTTTAATAAATCTTACATAGTACAATAGAACATCGATAGTACGTCAGTCCTTATTCTTCGACATGGCGATGTGACCTGGCAAAAGTATTGTTCATAGTAGGATGTGTGCAGTTCAGCCTGGGGGACACTATAATAGTATCATAGTGAATAACAGTAAAAAAATTACCTGGTATTGACTGGGCTCACCAACCCACCCGCCCTTCCATACACGTACTGTGGTACTGACCCTCCCGCCCTTCCATACACGTACTGTGGTATTGACTGGGCTCACCAACCCACCCGCCCTTCCATACACGTACTGTGGTATTGACTAAGCTCACCAACCCACCAGCCCTTCCATACTCGTACTGTGGTACTGACCCACCTGCCTTTCCATACACGTACTGTGGTATTGACTGGGCTCACCAACCCACCCGCCCTCCCATACACGTGCTGTGGTACTGACCCACCCGCCCTTCCATACACGTACTGTGGTATTGACTGGACTCACCAACCCACCCGCCCTTCCATACACATACTGTGGTATTGACTGGGCTCACCAACCCACCCGCCCTTCCATACACGTACTGCAGTATTGACTGGGCTCACCAACCCACCCGCCCTCCCATACACGTGCTGTGGTACTGACCCACCCGCCCTTCCATACACATACTGTGGTATTGACTGGGCTCACCAACCCACCCGCCCTTCCATACACGTACTGTGGTATTGACTGGGCTCACCAACCCACCCGCCCTCCCATACACGTGCTGTGGTACTGACCCACCTGCCCTCCCATACACGTACATGAAGATGCTATACCTTGCAGTTATCATACTATCCATACTTAAATAACTACTTACTGTAACTTACTACAGTAGGTGCCATGGCACATGAACTGAGCTGCTATCAATGGAATAATGGTAATAATGGTCGGCACTGATGGCGCAGTGCTGTAACCCAGCTACATGGGGACAAAGTGTTTGGAGATTGTAGGCGATAGGTTGTATGCTCGGTCCTCTTAATACCGACATGGTGTCCGCTTGGTGGTTGCTATCGGCGTGGACACTACTAGAGAAGTCTGGGGTGTCCATGTTGGGTGGTAATCATTGTGCGGATGTTGTGTGGGGGAGATAACTGAGTATCAGGCTTGTCAATTAGCTGAAAGTCAGACCAGCACTACGTGGTTCGGATTCCACGTAAAGCTGTAGGTCCCTTAGTTGCCCTGGCTGTTGGGATATTAATAAATTGCCCTTTCTGAGGAACAGTTGAACTCAGTTAGTAACCAGACTACACTCATCCACACGCAGCCTACACTCATAAAACCATTCATATTCGCCTTAAAATACGCACAACGTTGTGTCGGCGTCTTATATGTAAGAATGTAATGTACTGAACTCAAAAAATTCCCCTACTATTAATACTTTCCAATTTTTTTTTCAAAAATTAGTTGATAACAATCTTTTATGCAAAACTAAAAAGAATCTAAACAAATCATTGTCCAACTTTGGAAGATGATTGGTATTCTAATTATCTGGCTAATATGAAAAACAAATTACTGTTATTATTAGATAACATTATCAAAAAAAGTAAAACAGATACGTCAAAAATTAGTCAACAATTTTTTCACCTGAAAAACCAATATAGGAAATCGATAAAAGATGATAAAATATTACACAATATTAATATGATTTAAAGGAGTAGTAATAAGTCTAGAACTGCTTGGAAAATGATAAAGGGCGTTAGTAAGCAAAGTACATTGAGTAAAATAAACTCTGTAATAAATACCACTGTACGTGTATGGGTGGGTGTGTGGGTAAATACCACTGTACGTGTATGGGTGGGTGGGTGGGTAAAATATCTATATCATTAAATATCACTTAGCAAATATATCAATGAGTAAAGTATTAATATTGTTTTTCAAGGGATCGACTTGAATTAAATAACTTTTTTATTTCAATAATAGTTTTTTTTATCCAACATTGTCAATTTCTATGCCCACCCGCCCACCCATACACGTGCAATGGTGATGACCCACCCGCCCACCCATACACGTGCAGTGGTGATGACCCACCCACCCACCCATACACGTGCAGTGGTGATGACCCACCCGCCCACCCATAAACGTACAGTGGTATTTACCCACCCACCCACCCATACACGTACAGTTGGAATTTCACCTGACACATTAAATATTTTTTGTAGACTCTGGTAATGAAATTAAAACTAAAGTAAGCAATCCTAGATATAGTTCAGAGGAGCTCATTCAATTTGTTTCAGTAAATTCTCAAAATATTTTGTGGAAACAAATAACTCCAGAAGATATAGTTACCACAACTGGCAAACTTGAAAATTCTTATAGTTATGATGTCTACCTTATTTGTAATAATTAGAAAAAAATAACAATACCTATTGCCACTCTTCTATGCTACTGCTTTAATCTCTGCCTCATGGAGGGAGTATTTCCTGATGAGTTAAAGGTGTTGCGAATATGCCCAACTCTTAAAAAAAGGCCCAAGAGACAAGCCTCAGAGCCATCCTCCAATTTCTGTAATTCCATTACTATCGAAATTATTTGAAATTTTAATCTGTGAACAACTAAGCGCCTATTTAGAAAATAATAAATTGTGAAGTGATTCACAATTCGGATTTAGAAAGGGGAAATGCACAATTGATGCTGTAGATATGCTGGTGCACAAAGTGCTTTCAGCTTTTGAAGGAAAAGCTTTCGCCCAGTCAACCTTTTGTGACCTGAGCAAAGCTTTTGACTGTGTAAATAATTCTGAATTATTAATGCAATTAAACTACTACGGTATTAAAAATACTCAACTCAAGTTTTTTAAATCCTATTTCTCTAATCGTAAGCAAACAGTTTTTGTGGACAGTGAGTGGTCCTAGGAGATAGAAGTCAGACATGGTGTTACTTAGGGATCAGTCCTGAGACCTCTACTGTTTTTAATTAGCATAAACGACCTTCCAAATTTTGTGAATAGTAAAACTTATCTTAATGCTGATGATTCAACTTTTTTAATTCAAATTCAAACATTGAACAATTTAAATCGCTATGTGAAAGCATACTAAAGAAAGCATCTGAATGGTTCAAATCAAATTGATTTCTCTTCAATGAAGATAAAAGTAAAGAAGTAACATTTTCTTTAAGACCAGTCAGTGAAAACAATTTAAATGATAATTCAACTGATATTGTAAAATTTTTAGGAATTTTATTGACAACTCTATCTTGAGGACCACATTTAGATTATACTAGTGGTAAATTATCCAGAGTAATTCATTTGTTAATACAATTAACTTACTGTTTGCATCAAATTATATTAGATCAGCTTATTTTGCGTACTTCCAGTCAATATTTAGATATGGAATAATCTTTTATGGAAATTGCAGTAAGATAGAGGAAATCTTACTTCTGCAGAAAAGGGCTATAAGAGCAATCTCACATGTAGGTCCTATGGAACATTGTAAACCCCTATTTATTAAATTAAATATTCTGTTTATTATAGAAAAATATTTCTGTAATAAATTTTTTAACTGGCTCCTAAAGAACCGATTTTATTCAATTGACACATTTTTTAGTATTCCTAATATTGATTTTTGATTCATTCCACTTAATAAACTTATATAATTAGCTTCTAAAGCACTCTTTTCATTTAATCAATGTTGTTTCTGAATTTGTAAAATAATGTATAATGAACTGTAATAAAATGTTTTAAAATGAAAATAGACCTCATCTTTGACATAACAACTTTAATGTAATATATCTCAAATATCAATCACAACATGTAAACAAAACAACTATCAAATTTAATAATTATTAAAATCGTGTTGTATTTTAACATGTGTTATAAATTAAATATTATTATAGTTGATTATATTATCAAACTAAATGATTGATTATATGAAAAATAACGCCCACCTTGAAAGATACAAGATTCTCTTTATTTACATAATCTTCAAGATTAGTAATGGCGTCAATACATAAATGTTATCTATCATTTGAGTAAAACATAAAACATTAGTTAATGATACAGTAGTCTCATGTTTAAAAGTAAAGAAGAAAAAGATACAAGCTGTAGATTAAGTTAATGAACTTAATATTCCATGATGTGCAACAGTTACAGCTTACAGAACTTGTAGTGTCTATACAAGAAGTGCAACTATAAAAAGTCCAAAATTGATAAAAAGAAAACGGTAATGTAAAATGAAGTTTGTAAAAAAAAAATCAAAACAATCATACAAAGTGAAACAGGTTAAGGGGTTAAGATGAACATGTTAAAGTTATGTTATTGAGGTTTAAAGCTGTATCAAATTGATAAAAGGATTTGATTGTCATATTAGTTGAGGTAAAAATTGTTTCCAGTTATAAAATTCTGCCAGGCTGTAGAAGGGACGTTCTTGAAGCCAGTTTTTCAGGCAGCGTGAAAACTTTTGTGCTTTTGTTTTCTTCAACTCTTCTGGTAGAGTATTCCACATTTGGCGCCAGTGTATGTGGGTTTCTTCTCAGTACTACTGAGGTGGTGAACTGGAAGGCAATAGTTGGTTGCGTGCCGGGTGTTGTAATGGTGAACCTGTGCCCCACGTATCACCACTTCTGGTGCCTTGATGTGGATAAAGGACACTACTTCCAGGATGTAGAGATTTATAACAGTGAGGATCTTCATGTTCTTAAAAGTTTCTCTGCATGATTCTCTTGGCTGGAGATCCCCTAGGATTCTAATGGCTCTTTTTTGTTTTATAAGGACTCGTTGCAGGTTGGCATTAGTTGTTCCACCCCATACAGCTATTCCATAACGTATGTGTGACTCAAAGAGAGTGTAGTATGCGGTCTTGGTGGTGTTGTTGTCACTTATACTTTTCATTCTTTTTAGTACATACAGTCCTGTACTGAGTTTACTACAGAGTGTGTTGCTATGTTGGGTCCATGTAAGATCTTCGTCAATTGTAACGCCAAGATACTTGGCAGAGCTGACTTCATCTACCCCTGGTATTCGTGCGGCTACTTCTCTGTTCCTGCCCAGTACAAGTTGTTTTGTTTTCTTTTCATTAAGGACAAGTTCATTGTTATGACAATATTGAATGGCCATGTTGAAAGCTGTGTAGGAATCTATTTCGAGTTGTTCTGTGTTTTCTCTGCCAAGAAGTAATATTGTATCATCTGCATACATGAGACAGTTGCAATAGTGTTCAAGGAGTTTAGGGAAATCATTTGTGAAGAGTATGTATAGCACAGGGCCCAGAACCGATCCCTGAGGGACTCCTCTTATGATCTTCTTTGGATGTGATCTTACTTGTTCTACTTTTCCCTTATTGTTATATTTCATCTCTACCACCTGACTTTGATCTGTTAGATAGCTCCTAAACCAAGCTTTTGCAGTTCCTTGAATCCCGAGTGATGATAGTTTTTTGAGGAGTTGTTCGTGTTCGAGACAGTCGAACGCCTTACTATAATCTAGCAGAATAGCAGAGCATGTGTTTCCTTTTTCTTGTTGGTCAATTACAAATTCTACTAGGTTAATCAGGGCAGAGGATGTAGATTTGCCGGGTATAAAGCCATATATTACAGTAGATATTATTATTATTATTACAACAAGATATTATTGCGTTAAAAGTTGGTTGGTTGTCAGGTGTTTTAAGAGACGAGGTAGGACTATTTTTTCAAATACTTTTGATATGGTTGGAATTAGTGAGATCGGCCTATAATTTGATGGTTGGGTTGTGCATCCTTGTTTGTGCTTTGGATATACTTTTGAAAATTTTAGAGCTGATGGGAATATTCAAGTTGTAAATGATTTGTTAGCAATGTAGACCAGGGGCTCTACTAGTTCATCTTTACATAGTTTTAGCTGTTTAGATGAAATTTCATCATATCCTGAGGATGTTTTTTGTTTAAGCTCACTAATAACTTTGGACATTTCTTCTCTATTAGTTGGGTTTAAGACCAAGTTGGGGGTATTTTCAAGGACAGTTGGTTCTGTTGGATGGTTAATATTTGGGTTATTATGTAAAATTGTTTCATTGGCTGCATTGATGAAGAAGTTATTTAAATAGTCAACCATTTTTAGTGATTCTGAAACTTTACATCCCTCTATGTTGAGTTGTGTTAGAGGCATGTCGCCTTCTTTTGGTTTCCTTTCTAAATTGATGATGTTCCATATAGATTTTGATTTGTTGTCTGCCGTTGCAATGGTTGCTATTGTGTCCTGTTTCCTTAGAACAAGTCGTACTCCTTTTTCAGGAGTGTAGCAGCTTGCTTATGCTCCTCTCTGCCTGTGGCATTGTAGGTGTTTTGAGCTTCAGTGAAGTTCCTCTTCAGCTGTTGGGCACTAGTATCATTTAGAATAAAAATCTTTTTCCTTCTTCCCCGTCTTGATTTTCTTTTTGGGCATGCTTGGTTAAGAGCAGTGTGAAGGATATCGCTAAATGTATAGTATGCTTCATTAACGTCATTGTTATTGTAGACCTCTGTCCAATTGTGCTGCCTTAGGAGTTCTTTCAGAAGCATAAGATTTTCATTGCTCATATTTCTTATTTCCATTACAGGGTTAGTGTGTTTCAGTGGGAAGAGTGAATTGTGGCCTATGGTGCATAGTTGTCCTGTGTGGTCTGATATACCTGTTTCTATTACTTCTACATTTACGGTACCAAGTGGAATATTGCAGCATACACAGTCAATTGATGTCCTTGAAGTTGGTGTAATTCTAGTCGGTGGAAGGTCTAATCTATATATATTGTGGCTTGACAGGGTTTCAGTTAATAGTGTAGTGTCATGTTTCTTATTCAGGGAGTCGATGTTTATGTCCCCCATCAAAATGACTTGACGTTTGTGTGTTTGAATACTTTCCAAGACATTGTGCACTACTTCTAGACCAATCTCGAGATTGTTTTTTGTCCTGTAAACACCTATAATTGTTGTAATACTCTTATCCATTTTGAGATTTATAGCAGCGACTTCACATATGAGTTCAATAGAGAAGTGCTGGATCATAAGAGCTTCACTGATATTTTTAAGGTCATCCCTAACGTATATTGCTACACCTCTCTTTAAGTGATTTTCTCTGCTATAGTGTGTCACCAAAAAGTAGCTAATTATTCTCGTATTAAGCATTGTTTCTTCCTTTTGGCCATCTTCAGTAAGAATAAGTACATCAGGATTAAGGGTTTGCAGGAGAGTGTTTATTCTGTCAATTTTATTAGCAACTCGGTCTGTGTTTTGATGTAGTATAGAGAGAGATTTTTTATTTATGTTGTGTTTTTGAGAATGTGACTGATCCCTAAAAAAGAGTCTTGACTAGTTTTCAGTTCTGGCTGGATCGGTTTGTGTTTATTGTTGGTTGTGTTTGCTTGTTCTACTGGTAGATCTTCATTTATAGTGCTTATGTTGTTCATAACAGTAGAGAGGTCATTTTTTTTTACCCAGGATTTGGCAGTAAAAATTTATATTCCTTGCAAAAAATTCCTCTATACTTTGATTTTCAGGTTTCACTTTTGCATGTAAAGGTGTTTTACCTAGATTAAGTTTTGAATTTTCTTGTGGATTCGGGCTTAATTTGTTGGCCAGGCCGTGCTGGTTCAAGCTAGTTGTAGCTGCACTTTTTGCAACTTGCAGGGAGACACTGAAAAAATTTCTCTTATCACTTATTTTAGACATCTGTTTTGTTCTATTAAGTGACAGTTTGTGTGTTCTTTTTGTCAAAAGATTATTCAGTTTGGGTGTAGGAGTTTGACTGGCTCTCTCGGTCTCGTAGTAGTTCAGTTTTTGTGTGAGAGTTTGTCTGGCTCTCTCAGTCTGGTCATGGTTCAGTTTTTGTGTCAGAGTTTGTCTGGCTCTCTCGGTCTGTTCATGGTTCAGTTTTTCTGTCAGAGTTTGACTGATTCTCCCCATTATATTATGTGTCAAGTTGTGAGAAGGTAAGGTTTTATTTTGAATGTCATTGCTAGTTCTAAGAGTAGGAAAGCTAAGACTTAAGGCTGACTTTGAAGCCTTTAGAAAAGACTTTAGATGTTCTTGAGCCATTTTAGCCTGCTCAAAATGTTTATCAGACAGTTTTTCACAGCTTGCCGATATATTGTTTAGCATATTGGTTTTAGTCTCTAGATCGATTTTTAGTAGTTTTATGTTGTTTGTTAGGTCATCAATTTGTTTTGCAAAATTTGATTTTTCTAGTTTTACTTGTTCTTCAAGTTTTTCCTTTTTTTTAATAATTGATGAGTTACATGAAGCCAGGTAATTTATTTGCCCACAGAACTGATTTTTCTCCAGCTCAGCTTGCTCAATAATTTCTTGTTTAAATTCTTGTTCAGCACAAAGCTTATTTTCCAAAAATTCTATTTGTTTTTGTAGTTTAACATTTTCGGCTGTGAGATCCCTATTTAATTCTTCTACTTCTGTTAATTTGTCTTCTAACTGTAGATGATATTCAGATTTCCTTAGCTTTTCTTGATGGAGTTTTTCCTAAGTATTTTATTTTCATTTAGCAGTGCATTTCCAACTTCTGCTGCTATGGTTAATGACGTCTCATGGTCAAGGTTGTCAGTTTGGGAAAGGTCTTGTATTTTGGTTTCACGCTCTTCTATATTTATTTTGGAAGTTTCTGGGTCATGTTTACATTTGTCACATACCCAAGATATGATTTCTTCATCTGTAAATTTGTTTAGCTTTTTGTCGGGCCAGTTTAAACATTTAGAGTGAAACCACAAATTACATGGTCCTGTACAAAGTATAGCTTTGTATTTAACTCCAATGCTACAAACACCACACGGGTGCTTAGACATGGTAAAAGTGAGTAATGGTAGTACAATGTGGAATGCAGTACAAGGTGTCTGCTGAGCAGTGCAGAATAGTGCTGACGCTGGCTATCTAGATCAGAGCTCTGCCACACATGTAGTGTATTGCTACTTGACACACACTGTTACTGTACTAATAGCAGCTGTTATTAATGATGTCACACATTACAATTACATCAGTGCTGTGATTACTAAATGATAAAAATTAGTTATCATTTAGTAGATTGTGCATAGATTGATTGTTTCAAATTAAAATAGTGCTTATTTTATTTCAAATTCTTATTACAATAGTGCTTATTTTTCCTTGAAAATAACTTTCTTTTCTTAAGTGTCTAGTCCGTGCCTCTATATCAAGTTTGTGATTGCTGATGTGTTGCCTAACTGAATATATGCCAACCAGGTGGTTGTCAGTTATGAGTGAAAGTCTTATCTTCGGCTTCACTATTTTTGTAAATTTCTTAAAATTAGTGAGACTCACAGTTGTCTGATATCAAGGTGAGAGATACAGTAGGATTATTGTTGGTTTACCCACTATAATTGTCACTAAATAAGGGAGCACTTTTCACTACTTGCTGTTAAGTGTCCAACATCTTGGTTTCCATATACCACCTTGGTGTCCACCATACTTTATTGAAAGGATTCCTTTCAATAAAGTATAATAATTAATTAACTTGACAAGTGAATGTAAATAATTATTCTAATACATGCAACATTTTAAAAATATGACAAAATGAACTATCTGCAATGTAAGTTTAAAAAACCCCAAAAAATGAACCTTATATATTTCATATATATATATATATATATATATATATATATATATATATATATATATATATATATATATATATATATATATATATATATAAAAGTTGTAATTCCTAGGGCTGCTATTTATAATAATGTTATAATAAAAAAACAATAACTTAATATATATATATATAAAAGGTTCATTTTATATAATTTTATTTTTATAATTTTAATTTTATATATTTTTCATATTCATATATAATATGAAATATAAAAATTTCATATTAATTAATATGAAAATTTTTTTAGATATGGCAATGAAAAAATTAATTATTACTTAAAGTTAAAGACAATGCATAACATGATCCAGCATTGAAAAAATATAGATAAAATATAATGTGACAGTTAGAAATTCATAACCCAAAAATGAACAAGTAGAAACAAATAACAAAATAAAAACAACTACCAAACAAGAACACAAAATAAAAAAAATAACTACAATAGTCTGTGTTAGTTTAGTCAATCGGCAACATACAGAGGCGGTTGACTGCCCTTTTTAGTAGTCCAGAAGTTGTTTTAACTGTACCCACTCTGATGCGTCCATCGAATCCGGGATGAACTTCCTTCACCACAGCAGTGATCCATCTCATGGGTAGCAAGTTGTCTTCTCTAATGACGACGACCTGTCTGGGATGGATATTGACTGTAGTTGATAATCACTTCTTACGCTGCTGCAGTTGTGACAAATATTCTGTCGACCAACGCCTCCAGAAATGTTGCATTAGTTGCTGCGTCCTCTGCCAACGGGACAATCGGTTGACAGAGATCGATGTAATATCTGGCTCTGGCAAAGACATTAGAGCAACCCCTATGATGAAGTGACCTGGTGTTAAGGCAGTAGGTTTATTTGGGTCTGTGGATAATGACGTCAAGGGTTGTGAATTCAAACATGCTTCGATCATAGTTAATGTGGAGTACATACATTCAAAAGATAAGTTGGCTGTGGTTACAATTCTTTTAAGATGATATTTTATAGATTTCACTCCCGCCTCCTATAGACCACCAAAATGTGGGGATTTTGGGGGTATATTTGATGATATTTTGTTGATATTTTGAATCCACAATTTTCTGTTGGTGAATTTCATCCGTAGAAATTTGTACAGCTCCTTCAATTCATTGTTTGCATCTGCAAAATTTGTGCCATTGTCTGAGTAAATATTCAGACACAGTCCTCGTCTGGAGGTGAAACGTCTAAAAGCTGCTATGAAGGCTTCTGTGGTTAGATCAGAGACTAGTTCTAAATGTATTGCCTTAGTAGCAAAACATACAAAGACAGCTGTTCAGTACTTATAACTTATATTTTAAGGTTTTATAATAGCATTTAATGTGTTAACACTTTAGCATTAAGAAATAGTTTTTAAGCCAAGAGCGCATTTTAAGTTGTATTATTTTTTAATTTGAAATATCTCAACAGAGAGAGAGAGAGAGGGGGATAACGCTTTCTAAAAGCGACATAAATCAGGCGATATGACGTAGTCAGTCGTCTTGAAATCTGATTGGTTGGAATGCACTGTTCTAAAAACGTTTTACACCACGCGGGGTTTACTTACGCCACCCCAGTCTGTCTTGTAACGTCCCTGGCTCACAACGCACTTCTCTCATATACACTTTTGGAGGCCCTCTGCCTCGTGCTTTTCTATATTGTTTTCTCTAAATCTCTGTTAACCACTCTTAAACGTCTTTTAATATTTTTGTGTGTGATATTTTGTATATTAATTTCTTGTGTGAACTCCCGCCATAGTTTGTGCTTCAAGATCTTCTTTGTGCGTGCTTCCGTGGTAGATGAACTTTGCGAGAAGCGTTCTACCGTGATTCGTGTCAAGAAGGTGAAATGAAGTGAGAACTGTCGTTCGTTGCGTTTCCCTCCAGGACATTGATGGACCTCGCTACCACCTCACCAACGGTTGTCTTCGGACCTTCCCTCACCTAATTGGAATATTGGACAAGGTACTGTTTTCATCATTTCATTTGTGTAACTTTATTTATTTTTATAATTGTAAGCATATTGCTCGACATTTTGTCCCATTTTGTAACAACAAATTATCCACAAACTCTCTCTATAGACATTAACTTTTTTGGGCGTTTTTAATATAAAATTCCCTGGTCCTTCGAATAAATTTAGATATAAATATTTAATTTTCTCATCTCTCATTTCGCTCATAGTTTTGGTCATTTCGAACCGGATTTCTAGGATACAGTTCTTTGGAAATACAGAAACTCTAATTTGTGGATAATAGAAAGCACGATTCACTTCAGTTTTCGCCATTTGCAATTGTTGTCTTTCTTTGCAGTTTGCGAAGGCCACGCCCCTAGCCCAATAACAGGCGCACTGCTTACGAAGAATCACGAACTTCTCCGAAGCGTGCCGATTCGAGGTTGACAGTATTGATTTTTCCAACCCCTCACTCTCTCTCAGGCTGTCTGCAGCACATCCGCTCTATAGCGCATGCGCTGACAGTTGTCAACTCCTGTTTGTTTACTTTATTGGCAGTACGCTACTCACATATCATGTGGTAGTTACAGGCATTAGTTAATGTTTCTCATTATAAGGATTATAGCAATGGCTAGTTAATTCATTTATGTAAATAAGCTTATATATATTTAATTTTAAATTAAATTATTATCTTTTATTCTATTTTTCTAATTAGCATTTGAAGGCTAATTAAATACAAAAGGAGTTTTATACGGCTTTTATTGTACAATATATTGCTTTTCATTCTGTTTTTGTGAGGTCAACTATTGTCTTTTATTGTGTATAGTCAATTAGCCTAGTTTAAGTCTCTTTTGGTAAAGCAGTTAAGCTTTATTAAACACACATTTCTCTGCTAGGGTAAATAAATTTTGTCTAGCTAATTACCTAATTCATATTTATTGTATTTGTGCTGAACTAATAATTAATTAACTAACTATACAAAACTAGTTATGTACACTTATAGTTTTGTACACTCTCTCTGAAATAAGCAAGAATTAGCTATTTATCATGTCTCTCTCTAATGTGTTATTACCATAAGCTTATTGGAAGCTAATTAACTAAAAATAATTAGTTCTCTGATCTCTCATTGAAAATAAAATTTATACTTTTTCCTTACTCTCTAGTGTTCACACACATTGCTACTAATAAATCTAGCTATCAAATAAAAGTTCTCAGTGGAACCAATCAAGACTGCAATTGTTATAACATTGCAGATTAAGCTTACCTCACACTTTGAATCTCTTATTTATTTGTTTGTTTATTGTTCTTATTGCAAAATAATTTGTGATGTCTCTGCCGATATTTTAATACTGTAGTAAATAAGTCAAAATAGATATAAATAAAACATGGAAAAATGTATTTAGCGACTTAGTGCTCTGCTCACAATAGTGTCTTGTATTTCATATCTACATTTAATTTTGTTTTACTACTTACTGTATCTGAAAAATTCAAAATGGCTCCTAAAGTTTCTGATTTCAAGGCGGCTCTCTATACTCGTCTCACAGCGTTAACTAAAACGCGCTTCGCTAAAATAAAAACTCAAGTTGAAGAATTCGCTACGCAAAAGGAGCTTCTTACGCCTGCTCAACTGAAGAGCTTATCAACCATCTCTAATGAAGTCAAGAAAAAGAAAGCTGATTTTGAGGCTAACCTGCAACGAGCCTTAAATCTAACGGATGATGAGGCCATTGAAGACGAAGTCTTAGCGGAAGATCAGGACTCTATTAACGAGGTCTACGCTCATATTCTTGGTATAATCGAAACGCTACTTCCAGTCGAAGAACCCAAAACACCATCGGCTTTGAGTGACGTCAGTATGACTCCTCAGGTCTCTAGTGTCTCTCAGGTCCGTCTGCCAAAATTAGAATTACAAAAATTCTCTGGCGATCTTCTGACTTGGACTTCCTTTATCAATTTATTTGATACAACCATTCACCGTAATGCCAGTCTTAGTGCAGTAATGAAGTTTCAATACTTATTGAGCGTTTTGAGTGGCGAACCCTTAAACCTAATTAAAGGACTCAATCTAACCTCTGCTAATTACTTAATAGCATACGACCTCTTACGGGATCGCTACCATAATTCCCGGAGGTTACAAACTCTCCATTTGAACCAGTTACTGGACCTGCCTCAAATTAGTTCGTCCTCAATCAAGGGTCTCAGACTATTTGTCAATCAATATACAGAACACTCTCAGGCATTGAAAGCTTTACATTGTGACGTAGGTGAAAACAATCCGCTCCTCTCTGCTCTCATCCTCCGACGTATGGATTCCGACTTACGAAAAAAGCTGGAAGCTTCCCGGTCAACCTCTTCGAATGACGCGTCTGCTCACTCGTTACCGGAAGTCAAAGAAATAATAACATTTTTGAACACTGAATGCAGCCAAACTGAAGATGCCAATATTCATAACGTTCCTCAGGTAAAGGCTTCTACCTATGTTCCTCCTCACGCCCGCAACAAGGTGACTGCGCCAAAAAGGGTGAACTTTCGCTCTAGTGATGTTTCAATGGTCACAACTCACTCTAACTCCGCTCAAACCAAGACTATGCCTCATCCATGTTTCATTTGTAATCAGAGTGGACATAAAGTCTATTCATGTACGGTTTTCCGTGACAAAACTCCTCAAGAACGACATCAGCTCGTCAAGAGACATAAGCGCTGCATCTCATGCTTAGGCGCTCATGAACTCAAGGAATGCCAATCTAAGGCCACGTGTCTCACGTGTAACAAAAAACACCATTCATTGGTACACTTTCAAGCTGCCTCGGGCAATGCTGCTAATCAGCCCGTCCGTAGTAACACAGCTCATGACGTCTCCAGTACACGTCATCGCTCTAGTGAGAACCATAACGATTCTCAGGTGACTCTCGTTTCTCAAGATTCACCCCCCTCTATGCCAAATTGTTACACCGTGCTGTTGGGCACCTTACTGGTACAGCTAAAAACTCCTGAAGGTAGATCCCATGTATTCAGGGCTTTACTTGATTCAGGGAGTATGACGGATTTAATTTCCGAACGTGCCGCTCAACTCTTGGGAGTGCGCCGTACTAAGTCTCAAACTCACATCTCTGGCCTCAGCCAAAGCACGGCAAAACCAAAAGGTCAAACTCATCTCACAATCAGCACTCTATCTGGTTTCATCATTGCTCCTGACCAGCCAATGTTAATATTAGATAAATTGACCGTGGATTTACCCAGAGTACCTCTAGCCCCAGAAGTCTACAATAAGACTCAGAGATACATTCTCGCTGATCCCACATTCCATTTACCTGGACGAATTGACGTTATCCTAGGTGGAAGTATATTTCCAAAAATACTCACTAATGAGCAATTCTCACTGGGGCAGCATATGCCACATGTAATTGGCACGCATTTCGGGTTTGTCGTATTGGGTACTGCTCCCAGCGCACCTTTCGCATCCACTCTCACCTCTACGAGCCTCAATGTCTCTCTACACTCAGCAAGCGACGCAGATCTACATTCATCACTTCAGCGGTTCTGGCTTCAAGAGGAAATTCCTGTATATTCGAAGAAGACCAAAGAAGAAGAACAATGTGATGCTCACTTCGCCACTTCTCACTCTCGAGATGAAACCGGACGCTACACCGTTCGACTTCCGTTTAAGGAAAATCATTCTGCCCTAGGATCGTCTCAGCCTATTGCTGAGCGTCGATTTCATTCTCTCGAGCGGAAATTAAACGCTCAACCTCACTTTTCTCAACTCTATCATGATTTTATCAGTGAATATCAATCTCTCGACCACATGGCCAAAGTTCAAAATCCTGATTTAACTAAGCCACACTATTTCCTCCCCTACCATGGGGTGCTAAAGGAAAATAGTTCCACCACAAAACTCCGTACTGTCTTTGATGCGAGTTGCAAGACCAGTACTGGTGTTTCTCTCAACGATGTCTTATTGACCGGACGCAAACTCCAAACAAATATTTGTGACATACTACTTCACTTCAGGCGTCACAATATTGTTTTTTGCTGTGACATCCGTCAGATGTATCGGCAAATCCGAGTACATCCAGATGACCGGAAATTTCAACTTATCTTATGGCGTGACCATCCCAAGGATCCTCTCTCAACTTATCAGTTGAACACTGTTACTTACGGCATGAATACCTCTCCCTACTTGGCGATCAAGACTCTGCACCAGCTTGCAGACGACGACGGTGGGAACTTCCCCTCCGCTGCATGCGTGCTGAGGACACAGACCTACGTGGACGACATCATCTCCGGTGCGGACACAGAGGAAGCGGCCTTAGAACTGCAGGAGCAGCTCATCCGTCTACTGCGTCAAGGAGGTTTCGAACTCCGGAAGTGGGTCTCTAACTCTACTCGCCTACTCCAAGCTCTGCCGGAAGGACATCGCGAGTCTCCAGTGTTTCTGCAAGAATCTCTATCTCCGCAGTTCTCTATCCTTGGTTTACATTGGTCGCCTACCACTGATTGTTTCACATACACTCTTAACATACCGCCTGACGAGCGCCCGACCAAACGCTCTGTCTTGAGCTTAATAGCCAAGATATATGATCCCTGTGGATTTCTCTCTCCTTGCATAATGCAAGCAAAATGCTTTATGCAACTTCTCTGGACTACAGGTCTGTCTTGGGATGAACCCTTGCCATCCGAACTTGCCGAAAAATGGCACTCATTCATCACTGACACGCAGCACATAGTGCATGTCTCAATTCCTCGAGGTATCGACTTCAAGTTCAACCCTCCTGCTGTTCCCCACCAAGGTGGATTATGGGAGAACGCTGTGAAAAGCACCAAACACCACTTACGTCGTGTCATGGGAGACAACATCCTGACACTGCCAGAATTTATGACACTCGTCACTCAGATAGAGGCCATGCTAAACTCGCGGCCACTCACTCCACTCTCCAGCGATCCTGCTGACTTCTCTGCCCTCACTCCGGGGCACTTCTTGATTGGTGCACCCCTAGCGTCGGTCCCAGAACCCGACCTCCTCGACGCACCTGACAACCGCCTACGACATTGGCAGTTGGTTCAAGCTCTACACCAACGCATCTGGAAACGATGGCAGCTGGAATACTTGCATACGCTCCAGCAACGTTATAAGTGGACCCAACCACGTGAGAATATCAAAGTTGGTGATCTCGTGCTGGTGCACCAGAACTCTCCGCCCCTCTCGTGGCCTCTGGCTCGTGTTACCGCCGTACACCCAGGGACTGATGGTGTTGTGCGCGTGGTGGACTTACGCACTCCAAATGGACACCTTACTAGACCAGTGGTAAAGGTGTTTCCTCTACCCACTGACTAAAATCTCTTTTCTAGTTCCGTGCCCCAATCTCTAAAAACTGTGTGGTGTGATTTTCTATTGTGTGACTTTGTTGTTGAAGCCTACAATGCTTCAAGGGGGCCGGAATGTTCAGTACTTATAACTTATATTTTAAGGTTTTATAATAGCATTTAATGTGTTAACACTTTAGCATTTAGAAATAGTTTTTAAGCCAAGAGCGCATTTTAAGTTGTATTATTTTTTAATTTGAAATATCTCAACAGAGAGAGAGAGAGGGGGATAACGCTTTCTAAAAGCGACATAAATCAGGCGATATGACGTAGTCAGTCGTCTTGAAATCTGATTGGTTGGAATGCACTGTTCTAAAAACGTTTTACACCACGCGGGGTTTACTTACGCCACCCCAGTCTGTCTTGTAACGTCCCTGGCTCACAACGCACTTCTCTCATATACACTTTTGGAGGCCCTCTGCCTCGTGCTTTTCTATATTGTTTTCTCTAAATCTCTGTTAACCACTCTTAAACGTCTTTTAATATTTTTGTGTGTGATATTTTGTATATTAATTTCTTGTGTGAACTCCCGCCATAGTTTGTGCTTCAAGATCTTCTTTGTGCGTGCTTCCGTGGCAGATGAACTTTGCGAGAAGCGTTCTACCGTGATTCGTGTCAAGAAGGTGAAATGAAGTGAGAACTGTCGTTCGTTGCGTTTCCCTCCAGGACATTGATGACCTCGCTACCACCTCACCAACGGTTGTCTTCGGACCTTCCCTCACCTAATTGGAATATTGGACAAGGTACTGTTTTCATCATTTCATTTGTGTAACTTTATTTATTTTTATAATTGTAAGCATATTGCTCGACATTTTGTCCCATTTTGTAACAACAAATTATCCACAAACTCTCTCTATAGACATTAACTTTTTTGGGCGTTTTTAATATAAAATTCCCTGGTCCTTCGAATAAATTTAGATATAAATATTTAATTTTCTCATCTCTCATTTCGCTCAACAGCGATAAAACTTTTGACGAGTTTGCTTTTCCTGTTTTCTCCAGATTTAATATAGACTGGCCCACAGTAGTCTAATCCAGTATTTGTAAATGGTCGTGATGGCATGGTCCTTGTAGTTGGCAGTTTTCTCATTTCAGCTTTGTCTGGGCTTAGCTTTGAAACAGAGTACACACTGATGAACTATGCGTTTCCCAAGATTTCTTCCTCCCAAAGGCCAAAAGTTTTTTCTAATAGCACTTAGCAGTGTTTGAGGTCCAACATGTAAATAGCGAATGTGCTCATTTCTTGCTATCAAGTTCGTTAAATGTGAACTCTTTGGAAGAACAACAGGATGTTTTTGGTTATACTTCAATGCAGAATGATCAAGGCGACCCCCAACACGAAGTATTCCATCAGAATCAATAAAAGGTTGCAGCATGAATAATTTGCTTTTTTTAGTTACTTCTTCAGGAAATTGACAAACTTGATTTTTCTTCAGCGAAGAAATGTTTTTGTTCAATTCAAATCAACTGAGGCAGAGAGCTTTTGTGGTGTTAAGGGATCTGTAATTTTAGAAGTTGGGTTTTTACAATTATAAGCGAGTCTGACACAGTATGCCGTTACTCTCTGTAAGCGTTGAAGGCTAGAGAATTTTTGTATAGTGGAAAACATGTGGTTATTATCTCCCTCTACTATAATTGAAGCATTCATCTTTTCTTTCTTTTCTTCTAGAAGTTTTTTATCTAAAATATTTTTGATTGGTGTAGCTGGCCATAGTGGTTTGTACATATTGAGCCAAGCAGGTCCATTCCACCATAGTTGAGAGTGCAGAAGGTCTTCGGTTTTCACTCGTCTTGATACTAAATCTGCAGGATTGTCTTCACTTCTTACATGTCTCCAATCTTGTGGCCTTGTACTATCATGAATTTTTAAAACTATTGGCAATACATGTTTTCCATTAGGCGGCATCTGATGATAACCAAGCTAAAACAACGCTTGAGTCTGTCCAGTAGAAATAATTGTTTATTTTTTTTGCCAACAGAATTCTTTACTTGGGACATTAGTTCACATAGTAATAGTGCACCACAAAGTTCCAGTCTTGTAAGAGAGATTGTTTTTAAAGGTGCAACTCATGACTGAGCAAAGAAGTCTGACTTGTGATTCGTTGTTTGTTTTGTAATTTATATAAATTGCACAGCCATATGCTTTCTCAGATGCATCTGAAAACCCATGTGCTTCAAAAGTGCCACCAGCCTGAAGAGAAACGGTACTTCGAGGAATCTGATGTTTGTTTTAAAATATCAGACAGTGTCTGAAGTTCAGCCATTTTTCTACTTAGATTTTTAGGGAGAATGTCATCCCAATCTAACTTAGTCTTCCATAAATCCTGCAGAAATATTTTTGCTTGAATGACAATCGGAGACACCAATCCTAGTGGATCAAACAATTTTGCAATTAGCGCCAATATTGTTCTCTTAGTAATGTCTTGAGACTTGTAATCTGAGGCATCACATATCATGTTGTATTGTGAACTGAAGAGTGTCGTCTTCTGCATTCCATAACAGTCCCAAAGTTTTTGAAAGTGAGTCACCTTGTGATGGGAATGGTTATGTTTGTCGTTCCCATTGGTCTGGTGATAAAGAACTTTCATGGAATAGTTCATCATGATTTCTATTCCATTTACGTAGGTCAAAACCCCCTCTATTGAGTTAAAACCTACTCAATAAGTTCCTTTTGAAGTTTGATGGCTTCCTCAAGGCTGTCAGTTCCAGTTAGCAAGTCATCAACATAAAAGTCTTTCATGACTACTTCAGAGACTACTGAGAAGTTGCAACTTTCATCACTAACCAGTTTTGGAGGGTCTTAATGGTCAAGTATGGCGCACTAGCAGTTCCATAAGTTACTGTTTTCAGCTTGTACATCTGAAATTCATCAGATGGGCTTTCTCTCCACAATATCTTTAACAGGTTTCTTTGAGTTTGTTCTACCCATATTATTTGACTATACATCTTCTCAATGTCAGCTGTTTACACGTAAATATACGTTCTGAATTTTATTAAAACTGAGAATAGATCATCTTGAATTGTTGGTCCAACTATCGTGATATCTTTCAGAGAAATTCCAGTTGATGTCTTAGCAGAAGCGTCAAACAATACTCGCAGCTTTGTAGTCGAGCTTGACTCTTTTATCACTGGATGATGTGGCAAAAAATACTCTTGTTCTGTCACGTTTTCTGAATTGTCCTTTTCAATATGACCCAACTGTTCATTCTTCCTCATGAAGTCAATGTACTGTCGTTGAATATCTACATTCTTCTTTAATCTTTTTTCTACTTAAAAGAATCTTTTTTCAGCTACTTGTTTTGATGAACCAAGTTTTTTTTTATGTCATCTTTCATGGGCATAAATACCGTGTAGCGGCCATCATTGTCTCTCTTAACAGATTTTGCATAAATCTTCTCACATAATTCATCTTCTTTTGTCAATAGTACCTCGTTAGATACCTCTTCAATTTTCCAGAACTGTTGTAGCTAATTATCAATATGTTCTGTAATGTATAAGTTACATACTATAGTTGTATTTTTGCTATTAGTTATGGATCTCCCACCAATAATCTACTATAATTTTGTTTTTAGTAGTGTAGGCATGTGCTCATTTTGTATTTTTCCATTGTCAAGGAGATCAAGGAAATGCTCTTGTCCCAAGAGAATATCAATTTTTCTAGGTGTTGCAAAAGATGGATCGGCTAGTTTAACTTGATGAGGTATAGACTTAAGAACTTGTGTTGACTGGGGATGTAGGCAACGATCCTGTAATTTTAGGGAAAACTAAGAATTGTACTTCAGAATTGTAATCTGACGTCAAAGACCTGACTGAAACTTTGACTTGTGAAGAAACCACTACTTATGCCTGTAACTAAGATTGAAGATGTCTCCTTTTTTAGCCAAAGTTTCTGGCAGACAGCTTCTGTGATGAAGTTTGACTGGCTTCCATTGTCAAGGAAAGCTCTACATGTCAATGTGAAACCCTCAGGGCTAACTACCTTACCAAGGTGGTTGAAAGCAACACCTCAAAGCTACCATGAGTTGTGCTTGTAGCAGTTAAGTACATACCTGTCTCCTTTGTGCTTGTTGGGATTTCTGACATATGTTGTTTGGAGACAGGTAAAGTGTGTGATATCGAATGAGCATCCAAATGCAGTGTAATATTGTGTTTTTTGCCACCTTTTTACAGCCTTGTGATTTACACTGGTCAACTCTGTGGCCAGCTGTAAGTTAACTCTTCGCGAGCTAATTTATATTCTTAACGTAAGCATACATGAAACTTGGTTGGGTCACTACTAAATTTTTTACCAATAAATAATATTATGCTTCAAAATTAACTTTTATATGCAAAATGAACTAATATTTGGCCAAAATAATTTTTTTACATTTTTTTCAAAAATAATACTTGCGTATATAAACGTCATTAGCTCTAAGAGACATTATTTTGTACGTTTTTACCTGTCATTAGCTTGTTCTACTAAAATCAGTTGTTAGGTAAGTTTGAAATAAAATACTAATTAGTAGTTAATCTCATTTGATTGTATAATCTAATGACTAAACATAATATTACAAGTGTATTCAAGCATATTTCTCTTTAGTATGTGTAAAAGCAGATTTCTGGATGCTAGTTAGGCTTTTCTTGGCAGATTTTGCAAAAGTAAACAGAACTAAACTACATAAATAAAATAAACAAAACAAATCAAATTCATAAGCCGAAGTAACTCGTGTCTAAGTAAACAAAGTGTACAGTGCGGAATGCAACAGACATTGTTACACTGGACGACTACTAACAAGTAACAACAACACAAGTTTTAGAGGTAGAGGAGGGTCGGAGAAGGTAGGGAAAGGATGGGAAAGGGGGACTCAGCAATAGTATTGGGTGGAGGTTGTAGTATGACTAACAACAAATTGCGTCTGACCTTAGGAGGCAGGGTGGGGATCAAACAAACTCAAATTTCATATGATGGGTATTCCCGGCAAACTCTCGTTGAGCTAAAAACGTGTGTGTATATACACATACCACTTGCTCAGAGAAAAATGTTTGTGTATATAATCGGCATACGCTCGTGAAGGGTTAAAACATATTCTAGCTTTAACTAATTTCTTAATTCTGTCATCCTGTGAGGACTGTAAGAGTTCTTGGCAATTGTAGGTTGGGTGTTTCCCAAAACAGACAAGACATGATTGATATGGGACTGTAATATATGTTCTCTGTTTGTTGTGAAATGGTAGATGAGGTTTGTATAAGTTGGCCTTTTCCTTTTGAAGTGTTTGTGCTGTATGGTTGAGATTTTTAATATTCTCTATAATTTGGCTTCTCTTCTGAAGAAAGTCAAATAAATCCTTTAAAGTAAGAAGCTCTGTGGGTTTTGTACTAAGCTCCCACTCCTTAAGTGTTACAGAATCTAGCTTAGAGGTGATGAGATGTATCACTAATGTGTCCCGAAATTCAGTGGGTTGTTTCAGACTCTTAAGGGGCTCTGAGATGGGTGTTAACACAAGTTAGTAAATGTTTTAAACTGGTATTGGAATTAGCTTGTATCTGTGGAATGTTGAAAGAGCCTTGACATGATTTTGAACGATAAGTTTTTCGTTCTGAAACTGGTCTTTTAGAAGAGAAATTGCTGTAATGTAGTTTTCAGATGTTAACTCAATATTGTTCAGTATTTTACTGGCATCACCTGTCAAGGAGGCCTTCAAATAGTGTAATTCTTGGACATCTGTTAAATTTAGGGGTGTGCGAGTAGTGATTTCTGAGTTCAAGCCGAGTCGAGTAGTTGGCATTTTTTTTGAGTATCAAGTATTTTCGAGTGTGTATTTACAGAAGGATTTCCTGTTCACCCAAGACAACTGTAAAAGGCAGACACCAACCTAAGCCTATGTTAAGTTTTGCCAGATTCGTAAATATATACATTTAAACTGAACACAATAATTTTGATTTGTTGTTTGTAACTGTAACATTTGATAAATAAAACTTTTTACTTCCTGCCTTCCGATATTTTTATGTTGCATTGTTTTGTTTAACCTTTTTAATTTTTTCATAGCTAATCATAATTACGGTACTAACTTTAACATCGTATACTAAAATTACAACTACAACATAACATCTAAAACTAAAACTACTCTTTCTTTTCAAATAAATAGTCCTGGGCACTATAGTACTCTTTTTTAATTAAAAATGTTTTCAATTGGATTTAAATTTGTTGGGATTGTTAACATTCTTTATGTACTGTGGTAGTAAATTAAACAATGTTAAGCAGGAGGAATATGTTTTTTTCTAAAAAAGTGGTGTTATGGCAAGGTAGGTTATGTTGTTATTGTGACGCAGTTGGTATCTATGGTTTTTCGAAATATGGGATGTAAATAAATCAAAATTTTTATTAGAAATGTCAGGCTGTTAAGGATATAAATTGATAGCAAAGTTAGTATGCCTTTCTCTCAAAACAGTGATCTGCATGATTGGCTCCTGGGCAAGTGAAAAACTATTCAAACTGCTCTTTTCTGCAACCTAAAAACATACTGAGTCTTGGTACTTTCATGGCCCAAATTGGTACTGCATAAGATAAATAAGAATAAAAGCAACCATGATAAGCCATCAAAAGGATGTCAGCATTTTTGAAACAGGCAATTCGAGATAGTAAAAAAATACTGCTACTTAGCCTACTTGTTACTTTTTCAATATAGTTTGAGAAGTTCAGATTACGGTCAAAAGTAACACCAAGATAATTCACGGTGGTTGAAGGACTAAACTCGTTGTCACCTATGATAATATTCAAACAATTGTTATCCAACTGGTTTCTGATTGCAAAATCTACTAGCTTGGTCTTTCAGCTATAAATAAAGAGTTTTCCTCCAGCCACTGAAACAATGAGCTCCCGTCTAAAAACATTTGATTCTCCAACTGCAAAAGTTAGTCATGCCCGGGAAGACAGGCAGCTTAGAGGTGGAATGATTCTCCTTGCTGCTGTAACTCCTACATACGCTAAATATAGCACAAAGGTCGCTTACTCTACTGTAAGTCTTATAATAACTGTAGGTAGACCTAAAAAACTTAATTTTATATATTTGGGTTTTAACAAATTTGCTAATGAGAATTTTAGCTTCTAGACTAGGCTTGTTGATCGGATAATAAATGTGTACAAGGACTCCTATTTATGTGTTAATTTTTATAAAACTAAGTTTTGTATAAAAATGTAACTTTAATTTAACATTTTTCTTTATTTCTTATAGCAATATATTTTAGCAAGTGCTTCTTGTTCTTTATTAATGAAGTTCTAACTATGATTATTAAAAAATGTACTGTTAATTACAAAATGTGTGCATGGGGAGGGGGGAGGAATTAATCCTTGAAAATAATACTTTGGGGAAAGTTTAGGTGGTTAAACAAACTCTGCATCCCTGGGTATCTGTAAAAGGTAGACTCAGCTTGACTTCTTGGTAGATGAAAGAAATCGCCTATGAGGCCAAAGGTCAAGCGAAGCTAAAGTTAGAGTTCCCTCATGAGAGAGTAAGCTGGGCTCTCCCCGCAACCACGTGGCACATCATGATAGAAGCACTCAACGTGTGAAACTAGTCTGTGATTGATATAATAACTAACTGACTACATGTTTAGTCATTAACACCCATCACATCTATAATTGAATTGAAACTCATAGTCTAAAACATCCAGGTAAATTCATGAACAAGATGGTAGTTTTTTTAATACGGAAATCGGAAAAAAATAGTACATGCCCGGGATGTAGCTAAAAACAATTATTGCACCAGTATCTTCCTATTTTTTAGTTAACTTATCAACACTTTTTTTCAAATTTTAACCTGGAATGACCTTCTACATTTTTTCCTTACCTCGGACTCTTTTTGGTTACTTTGCAGATATTTGCTATAAAATATGTAAAAAATAATAAAATATCCTGAACCTGCTCACGTTTGGTGTCATTTATGTTCACAGTGAAAATACATTATTATAAATCTTTATCAAAAATTCCTTTTAGTTGAATTTATATCTTGAAAAATAATGTTATAAAAATTAAAAAAGGGTCCGGTTATGCTAAGGAAACAGTATTCCACTGATAAATTGAACACTCTAAAATAACCAAAACACTCTAAATTTGAAAACAAAATTGCTTTTCATAAGCCATATATAGTACAACATTTCAGAAATGTTACCATAGTTACCAGAGGGTTACCATAGTAACTATTTTTTTAATTCGCTAAAAATCTTATATACGAGGTACGTCCAGAAAGTAAGTTCCGTTTCCATTTATATCCGCTGCAGCGCTGCGATTGCAGTTCCACGCATGCCCGGCAGACGCTCTGTATCAAGGAGAAGAAACGTGCGCCATTTTGAGATCGCTGTCAGTCTCGTACGCTTTGTTGTGCTTGTTTGTCGGTGTTGATCGAAAATCCCGCCGCTTGTGAAATCAGATCTGTGATTAGTTTTCTGAATGCTAAGAAAGTGAAACCGATTGACATTTATTGGCAAATTTGCGAGGTTTACGGACAAAATGCGATGAGTGATTCAATGCTGAGAAGATGGGTCCGACAGTTTAATGAAGGACGTAATGAAGTGCATGATGAAGAACGAAGTGGGCGTCCATCTTTGATTACAGAAGAACTGGTTCACACGATTGATGAGAAGATCAAGGAAAACCGTAAGTTTACAATGAGTGCTCTCGCTATGGAATTCCCCCAAATGTCACGATCATTAATTCATGAAATTGTTACCGAAAAACTGAAATTTCGAAAACTTTGCTCAAGTTGGGTACCGAAAATTCTTACTGAGCAACACAAAACACAACGGATGGGTAGTGCACTTCAGTTTTTGAACCGTTATGATGAAGGCGGTGAAGATTTTCTGTCACAGATAGTCACAGGAGATGAAACTTGGGTTTCTTATGACACCCCAGAAACTAAGCGGCAATCAATGGAATGGAGGCACACTTCATCTCCAGCAAAGGTTAAGCTGAAACAAATCTTGACACCTCGAAAAATCATATGCACAGTGTTTTGGGACAGGAAAGGCATCTTACTGATTGATTTCTTACCGCGAGGTCAAACAATCAATGCAGAAGTTTACTGCGAGACACTGAGGAAATTGCGCCGCGCAATACAGAATAAGCGCCGAGGATTTCTGTCCAAAGGTGTTGTTTTTCTTCACGACAATGCACGACCACACACTGCAAATGTGACGAAAAACCTCATACAGGGATTTGGCTGGAACGTGTTTGACCATCCTCCGTACAGCCCTGACCTCGCTCCTAGCGACTTTCATCTGTTCTTACATCTGAAGTCTTTCCTTGGCGGTCAACACTTCAACGATGACGAAGAGCTGATAGAAAATGTTTCCAAATGGTTGAAGACACAGGCGGCAACCTTCTATGAAGAAGGCATAGAAAAACTTGTGCCACGCTATGACAAATGCCTGCAAAATTTTGGCAGTTATGTAGAAAAGTAGTTTAAGAGTTGTAGATTTTAGTGCAATAAATATTTTTTCTGTATCTGTAGACAAATTATTTTTATTACCAAACGGAACTTACTTTCTGGACGTACATCGTATATACTGCATGACTCAAAGTAGTTCTAAAATTAAGATGAATACCTTATCTATAAATAAATATATTTGTACAATTGTTTACTCGGTGTCCTTAGGGTGCCAGCTTGGAGTTTATAGCAAAATGGATAAATTTGTTAGTTGAACAATTAGTCTGGGTGTGTGGTAGTGTTGCTACTCGCATTAACTATATAGTCAATGCTACTAGCTATATTACCAACAAATATTACAACAATCATCAATTAATAATAATAATATAAATTTGACTCATCTTCAAAACAACCGTATGATTAGGTTAATAATGTTTTTGTAATATATCCATAAAGTAACTTTAGGGTAAATTATATATATTAATATTGTCTGAACAGGTAATTTATCAAACTAGGGGACACTTCTGCACACTTCCCGTGCCAACCTCGTCACTTGCTGTGCTCATTACAAATAATAGTAGGTTAACTGTATAGCGTAAAATCACAATATTACATTTATTTACAGTCTCACTCACATTACTTGCTACCTACTTATAAGTATAAACACCCAATGATATTACTGAGCCTATTTCAAGCGTGTTCATTACATCTTTCCCTGGTTTATCATTATGAAATATTTAACATTCTCACCATAACAAACACCATTGTTTACATTCCAACAGCTGTTAAAAGTTTTCAGAAATAAATATTTACATCTGTTCTGTTCATTTAAATCTCTCCCAATGTTATTCTTATGGCAAAAAATGTACTTTGAGGACTTCACATGCCCTTCAGGGTGAAAATTTGAAGAATTAAGACCTTATTGCACAACTACGAACAGAGGCAAATTTTTTGACATCTCAACCGTTTAAATTGGTCAAGAAATAAGGGAGGAGTTGCGTTAAAAAAAAAAAAAAACGGTTTCTCATATTATATATAAGGATGTCTTTGAAATATTGTTTTATTCTGTAGTGTATGTTGTGACATAATATCGTATGATTTCAATAAAGCGACGCTATTGGCTGTCCTATTTCACACCATTCCTAAATCTGAATGCCCAACGCTCCACCCTGAGACACTGCCTCGACCTGACTAACAATGTAACATCTAACATCCATCTACCCGATTCGTCTTATGTAAAGTCATCTGTCTTATTATTTGTATAACTTATTCTTACATAGTAAATAAAAGAGAGGGGCTCTTTTTAAAAAAAAGGCTTCAACTAGGTGAGGCTTCAATCCTCACCTATAGGCTGCCATGCAAATTTGAGGAAGCCAAGCGTGTAATTTCCTGACCGCTATCTGTTCCATTGTTGTAAACAGATTAGTCAAGGTTGCATGCACATGCATGTTAAAATTTGATTTTAGTTATCTGATAGTTCCAGATTTTAATCTCTAAGGCTGTTATTGAAGGTAGAGGTTTATTTAAATTTAAATACTTATATTGTTATGTATATAAAATAGTGGTCTTCAATTGGAAGTAATTATTTATTTTCTTGTTATAGGATTTATTCAGTACTCAATGATTGTTTGTTTTTTATCTCTGTTGCAGCCCGAACAATCCATATAAATGTAATTCAATTTGGGTTGGAAATGTAACTAAAAAGATTACAGAGGAAATATTAAAACCTTTATTTTCTAAGTAAGTAAAATAACATAAACTGTATATGGTTTATCTGTAGATATTGTGATGTTTACATGATTATTTTAAGATTAGATAAGAGATCTCTAGGTCAAGGATTGTTTTGGTAGGGAGAAGATGAAATCAGAAAAAGTTAAAATGTAGCTCCCTAAGCAAATGGTAAGTGTTAAATCCACCTTTTTCAGGTGAAAGAGTTCCTCTTTTATCTCAGGATGCATTAGCTTACATTTGTATTACTCAAAACCCTGTTAATATGTTGCATTTATGTTGTAATATGTGGTTGATAGGAATCTTTTCTATACGTTTTACAAATTTTTGAATTTTAACTTTTCAAGAAAAGAAGTTCTTATCAATTTCCTGAAACAACGTCTTTTGGCTTCTAAATTAAATAAAATTAATAACTGGGTCATGTTGATTTTCATTGTCTCTTCAAATTTTAATCCTTATGAAATGTACAGTTATGATGCATTACTTTTATTTGCACGATTGATTGATTTAAAATCACTTTATTTACTTACACACATAAAAGTAATGCATCGTAACTGTACATTTCATAAGGAATACAACATGACCAAGTGATTAATTTTTTTAATTTAGAAGACAAAAAACATTGTTTCAGGAAACTGATTAAAAATTTTTCTTGAAAAGTTAATTTTATAATAAAACTCATAGAAAACATTCCTGTCAACCTCATATTATAAATAGGGTTTTGAGTAATAAAAGTGTTTAGTTCATGCACAGTGAAAATTAGTTTAAGTTCCGGTACTTTTTTGTTTCTACTAGGATAAAAATTATTTAAACTTATAATAAAATTTGAATATGCACATGTCATAACATACAATCAAACAATGAAAACGTTTGTGTGATTAGATTTTTCATAAGTCTTTTAGTTTCTCAGTAAACAGCCTTCAAACTCTGGTACACATAAGTTCTGCACCAACAGTAGTAGTACCTTCAATTTCTGTAATACATTAAAAATATACCAATGTATTACTGTAGCCTTATCGATGTGGTACACATTTTCTTATGAAACGGCAACGTAAACAGAGGTCAGACTTGTTTATCAATGCTTATTGTTTACTCTAGTGATTAGATTAAGTAATTAATAGGGGTGTGCGATGCATCGATAGTTCCACAATGTATAAGCAATATCGATGTCTCAGAATTATTCTGATGCGCCAAAATGATGAATTATTTAGAAAAAATGCATTTTTAATAAATCATATGTATTTAGGCGTCTTTTAGAACTAGTACTATCATGTTTTGAATAAGATATTGTACAATCAAATACAGTAAAAACCTGCAAATCCGAACTTTCGGCAAGTCCGAACCAATGGAATCTGAAAATAAAATGAATAAAACATTGAAGACGAAGAACTTGAAACCATGACAGTGTGAAGTATAACCTGAAAATTGAATAGTGTAGGATCAAATAACTCTCGTTGTACCACACTCCAACACAAGACCACTTGCAGAGGCTTACCAAAACTCAAAAGTACATTTCAGAGTAAAATTATGTAAATAACAAACCAAACACCGAATTTGATAAAAAAGCCTACTGTAAGGCTAAAATAATACGATAACTACAGTATTGAACACTTAACACGAAAACACTGAATAAAAACTGCAACGACTGTAAAGTGGACTATTTAAAAACTCAACCCAAAACTCAAACAATGGGGCTGTCTATGCATTGCATCAGTAGTACGGTCACTAGAACTAGAATAGATGGTACATATCACGTCGAGGCTGCGCAGTAGACTGATGTCACTTTGGCAAAATCAGCTGATTTGATTGAACTAAAGCTACCAATCACATGGAATAGAGAAATAAATTAGGTTTTTCTATTGTATTTTAGAATATTTCTGATAAC
>JAQJVL010004363.1:0-46207 GCA_035578905.1 Stictocephala bisonia | reverse complement strand
CACTGGTTCAAGCAAAGCGTTGTTGCCAGTGATGAGCTACGTAAGGTGACAGATAAAAAAAATTCCAGTATTCGTTTTTACATGCTTCAGCGGTTTATTGAACTGAGACCCTTCATCAATGACATAACTAATCGCCACTCTAAAGCTCCTCCAATGCTAACGGCCTCTGAACTTCAAGATGTAAACGAGCTCATTGGTTTTTAGAGCCGTTTGAAGCTGCCACTAAAAAGATGAGTGGCGACGAAATACCTAACGACCAGCTAGGCTATCCCAATAGTTACCATCATAAAGAAGGAATTGGACGAAATGATCGTAACGAAGCCATCAACAATAGATGTTTTATCTGAAGCAAAAAAGGAAATGACTAAAAAGATTTGGTCAAATTGAACATTCATTCTTAATGGCTATTGCCACTGTCTTGGACCCAAGATTCAAAAGAATGTATTTTTCTGGAGCAGGCTTTGCGGAAGACCATTCTGCTGTCTTCCACCGAGAGTTTGGATTGCATAGATGTGACGGCACCACCACCGGACCTGATCTCTCCAATCCAATCTCCCATGAAGACTGCTACAACCACCACGATGCCTTCCACGGTGGCGAAGCCTTCTACGCTGGCCAAGACGCTAACATCACCCCAGCGCTCTACAGTTGCGAAGCCCTCTACGGTGCCCAAGACTCCATCACCCCAGCGCCCTTCCCAGAAATTCCTCAGCCTTCAAAACCTCCGTAAATCCTGTAACACATCCAGAACTCTTTGCTCCTATACTTTCCTGAAAGGGCCAAAGAAAGGGGAAAAATGCGGCGGAGCAAAGTGCAATTTGTTCGGTATTTTGTTCAAAACACTAACCAAAGAAACTCGCTCCGTCGCATTGACTCCTTCCACCACTTCCGAGCCCTGTACGAAGTTGCGGATAAACCGATTGAAGAGAGGCAAGCGATACTTCTTCGTTCGGATGGTTGACCGCTATAGGGTAAGATTGATGTGTGATGGCGTTTATTACACATTGCTCCTACCTCTTGGCATGGAACACCCTGAACGACCAAGTAGTCACCACTACCTCATCCGCAACTTGGATGGGCACGCAGAGTGGAAGCAAGCCCCAAAGTGTACTACTTGTTAGTTTACTTTGGGGTTTGCCACAAATGGCCTTTTTCAAGGCCTAAAAAAATGTAACATTCTACAGAGTTTAGAATGTTACAATTTTTTATATCTGAAGGTTGACCTTGAAATACATCCCCACCACTTTCTATCCTATAAAAGCGACAGCGCTTCAGTTGTGGTATCCACTTCGAGAGCTGACTTCACTCAAGAAACAAGTCCTCTCTTCCTTGGATATTGGAGTACGGCACTGCAAACCGGCTCTATATCCTTTACCTTCAAAACATCTGAATACGGCACTGCAAACTGGTTCAATGTTTTACTTCCTTAGATATTTGAGTATGGCACTGCAAACCGGCGCTATATATCTTTCCCTTTAAACATTCGAGTACGGCACTGCAAACCGCTCAATGTTTTTCTCTTTCCTTTCTACCTTGACTTGTTTCGAGAAAAATGAATGGGGGATCAACTTCGGAGCAGAGTCTAGCTGTTACAAACTCACGTCTCAGTGGAGACTGGGTGTGAAGACCTCCGCAGAGCCCTAGCTGTTACAAGCTCACGTCTCAGGCGAGACTGGGTGTGAAGACCTCCAGCAGAGTCCTAGCTGTTACAAGCACACGTCTCTGGCGAGACGGGGTGTGAAGACCTCAAGCTCACGTCTCTGGCGAGACAGGGTGTGTTTAATTCGTATTATTAAAATAATCTACTTACCCTATTCCCCATATTATTTGTACTAATCAATATATGTTTTCTCTTTCAGGAAAAATTTTGTCTTCCTTCTCCTGTTGTGTCTTTTTCTGTAGCTGCATGTTTTCTCTTCTTCCTGTTCTGTCTTTTTCTGTAGCTGCATGTTTGCTTATGCTTTGAATGCTAAACACTATTGTTTCTTTCTTTCTTTTTTCTAAGTTTGGAATGACCTTGACCTTTGACCTACAAGAGCGGTCAGTTATACCCCCACCCGGTCAGTTACTACCCCACTTCAACAATTGTCAGTACTATATAAGGACGTTGCTGTGTCCGAATTAGCATTATTGGGGAGATATGGCTGCACTTATAATTCTTAGAAGAAAAGCTAGGTCCAGGGAGGAGTTGGTGAAAAGTAATAGAGAGTTTACAGAGCTATTGTCCAAGTATACAAAAATGTATGCTATAGTCGAATATTCATGTTCTACCGTAAATGGTGTACAGTGTAGTTATAGCAGCAAATTAACGAAAACATTGCTTCCCATGTGGTCTGTACAATATACTAGAATGTTTGACTTTCTAGCTGACATAACAATTTATGTAACACCTTAAATTTTTTTTTAGGAAAACGTCAAATTATAATCATTTGTAGTACAAATGTTTTATAATTTGACAACGATTTCCGCTTCTTTCAAATTACCTTGAACTTTATTTTTAACTTTATTCTTCAGAACAATTAAGAAGTGTTTATAAGCAATAGGATCTAGCGTTACATGTTGTGTCACTGAGTTCATGGTCAAGATGAGTGTTTTTAAATAAAACCTTCTTGTACAGAACAATTTCTTTCAAATTGTTCCTGTACAAGAAGTTTTTTTGTTTTAATTTTGTTGTTTTTGTTTTTTTTTTTCATTATTTTTATTTACAAATTTATAAAATGTACAACTTTAATCTTCGATGGGCTACTATCTCCTGCCAAAAAGCCTCTTCCTATAACATACAACAGCTCACTGCCAGACTGTTTGCTAGGCACATCTTTAAATGTATTTGACAATCGAGGGAGGTAGTCGGTTGTTTTACCTCGGTGATTGTTGTTTGTAGGCGGTGATGTAGACGTTCGAATGTGGACGTGGTGCTGCATTTTGTAAACGTTGTTGTTGAACTTGGAGACCAAATGTTCCCACGAGTTTCGACCACGGGTGTTTGTCGAACTGGCTGGTCTGAGGTGGTTGAGGGCAAAAATTACTTCATCCGAAAACGTCCGTCGTTGTTTTCACCGACGATAATCCACTAGGGATGTTTGTCGTCCTCGTTCCCCTACTTAAATATTGACACAATTTGGGGTATACTTTCCTCCCTTTGTTGCAATAATACATTTTTGTCTTGTGGGTAGCCAATCAATTTAAACAAACATGAACTGTTTTAAAAAACTTTCAATCCTTAAGTAACGCAACAGTACTCATGAAAGGGGAAAATACTCGAATTCTCGTGTTCTAGGTTTTAGTTAAGTTACTTTAAATTGATAGTGACGTATTATGTATTTAAAAATAACAAACGGCTGACCAATTATCTTTCTTGGTTTGGACTTTCCAAAGACTAACAGCTAAGACATGTGTATCTGCAGCATTTGTTGCTTCTAGAGTTCAACGATTGAAATACTTTTGCTTATTCTTTATGGAATTATTTCACACTTTAGGAAGAAACGAGATACAAAGATGACCAGTGTTATAAAATATGCGATACCAACTAGTCTCAAAGTAGAAGTTTTAAGCACAGGCGTTGGATAGATTCATCAGTATGACATTACAAAATTAAAAACACTCTTTTGTTACATTACAATCTGCAAGATGTTTTTGTTGGTAAAGTGGAATCAGTTGGTGATAACAACATTGAAGAAGGATGAAAAAATTACTAAACTTTATATAATTTGGAATATATACTCAGAAGCAAGTAGTATTTACAAACAGTTGACATAATGACATTTCACCACGAGGATTTTCACAAAGAATAAATCTATTTTAGTGAACAACTGATGTTGAGGAAATTATGAAGAATTCATTTTAAAATTAAGTGAACATGAAGGAAGAGGATCCGGATGGAGTTTACTCTCTGTAGTAGGTTTAGATATTAGAGTGCATAAGCATGGTTATGGTGATCGAGGAAGCAGCTACATACCATTACCTAAGATCTCAAGCACGAAGGCATGTATCAATGTGCAAAATGTTGACAACAAATGTTTTTACTATGCAATGTTAACAAAATTCATATAAGGTGATCACAGTGTTAGACCTGACTGTAGATATGAAGAGTTAAAACACAAGTATAATTTTAGAGGTGTAGACTATCCCACCTCACTAAGTGATATAAAACGATTTGAAAAACAAAATCCTAGAACGTCTGTACATGTTTTTGGTTTAGACTCTTCAAATAATGTATTTCCATTACAATCATCACCTATTGAAAAAAATGACCACACGGATTTACTACTTATCAAAAGCGGTAATGTGTCGCACTACGTTTACATACAAGATTTCAATAAACTGGTTGCAAAACAAGTGTCTAAGTCAGATCATTGTGTAACAGTAGTAAACGTTGTTTCTGTTGCAAAAGAGGTCGAACAGGAGGAAATAGCTGGTTAATAGAGCATCAACGTCTCTGTAGTATGAAAGATGAGGTCAGTGTGTGTTTGCCCCATCCAATGAAAGCCAGAATAGAATTTAACAAAGTCTGTCAACAATATAGAATACCTGTGGTAGTATATGCAGACTTTGAATCATCTCTTCTACCACTAGATGTTACTGATGCTGATCCTACCAGAAGAACAAAATATCAACTGCATAAACCGAACAGCTACTGTATATTACTTAAATCTACGCTACCTTAAAGTCATTTACAACAATATGGTCTGACATGAACTCCGCAAGTGTATCGAGGTGAAGAAGCGCCCAAGAAATTCCTGGATGATCTTTATGAGATAGCTCGTAGAGTTCAACAACTGTACAGTCGAGTAAAACCGATGAGTCCTCTAACACATCAGGAAGAGACCACGCATTCAGTAGCAACACATTGTTACCTATGTAACAATATGTTTACAGATATTAATGGTAAGGTGAACGACCATGATCATCTAACAGGTTGTTATAGAGGACCTGCGTTTAACAACGGTAACATTAATTATAAACTTCCAAAGTTTATTCCTGTTGTATTACATAACCTGAGTGGTTATGATTCTCACTTTATAGTTCCAGAATTGGGTAGAGATAATGGAAGTATTGATGTATTGGCAACAAGCTTTGAGAAATTTATAAGTTTTTCGAAGACTGTAGGAAAAATAAAATTAAGGTTTGTAGATTCACACAAACATAGAAAATGAATACAGATATGGTAATGATTATGTTTGAACTTAAATGTTCACAACCTAGGTAGAGTCTGGAGTCTGCACAAATCTTTTTTCGTATGATGCAAATAGCGCAGAGTTGAAAATTTGAAATTTAATTTAAATTTAATTTAAATAACGCGTGGAAGATTTGGTACTCATTTTATTGAATGTATGTGGGCGAATCCTAATACAAGAGTAGGCCCCAATTGTTGTACTTGCAATGTTTTAAAACATTATATACACGAGTTTACTCAATTATTTAAAATAATAGAACCTAACGAGTGTGGAGAAGAAACATACAACAGACTCATGGAGAAGATAACTAACACTAAAACACCAATTTGAAAGTAGTTATGTTTGAACTGAGATTTTTAAAACCAAAGTGGATATCAATTGACGAAGAGAAACTATCAGAAATGGGTCAAATAGCTGACAAAGTGGAGGAACTGGAGTTACATGAATTTTGCCATTGCCATGAACTTAAATTTTATGAAGAAAAGTTTATTAGGCTTTTTGAAAGCTTGCATTGTGAACCCTGTGAAGAGCACACCTACAAGAGATTGCTTGACAGACTGCATGGGAAGGATCGCTACATATTACCGGAGATTATAGACCTCACAGAAGAAACAGAGATAAACTGAACGAGAGTAGTCAACACTGCGGTTTAGTTTTAAGATTTACTTTTGTAACGAATTTATTTGTAAATAAAGTAAGAAAAAATAAAAAAAGAAAGAAAAAACTTCTTGCACAGAACAATTTCTGGAAATAGAAAATTGTCCTGTGCAAGAAGTATTTTTTTTAAAAACACTCCTCGTGACCTTGAAATCTGTGACGTAATACTAAAGTGTCGGAGCTGATGTCATCACCGGAAGTGGGGTAAGATAAGAAGCTTAGAGTATAAAGGCTGTGACGTCCGTGCTTACGCCATCACATGCCGTCATGCTGACGTCATCACATGTCGTCATGCTGACGCACACAAATGACGTCACACCCTTATCTTATCTCACTTCCGGTGATTGAGCCAGCTCCAGCACTTTCCACTACTTCCGTGCTTTGCACATACTTTAAACTTGATTGTTGAGAGCTGTTTAAACAAATCTGGTTGTACTGCCGTAATAAAAAGGCCAAGGAAATCGTCACCTGGTCAAGCAAAGCGTTGTTGCCAGTGATGAGCTACGTAAGGTGACAGATAAAAAGTCATACAATCGGTTCCAACAAGGTGGAATTCAGTATTTTACATGCTTCAGCGTTTATTGAACTGAGACCCTTCATCAATGACCATAACTAATCGCCACTCTACAAGCTCCTCCAATGCTAACGGCCTCTGAACTTCAAGATGTAAACGAGCTCATTGGTTTATTAGAGCCGTTTGAAGCTGCCCACTAAAAAGATGAGTGGCGACGAATACCTAACGACCAGCTAGGCTATCCCAATAGTTACCATCATAAAGAAGGAATTGGACGAAATGATCGTAACGAAGCCATCAACAATAGATGTTTTATCTGAAGCAAAAAAGGAAATGACTAAAAAATTTGGTCAAATTGAACATTCATTCTTAATCGGCTATTGCCACTGTCTTGGACCCAAGATTCAAAAGAATATATTTTTCTGGAGCAGGGCTTTGCGGAAGACCATTCTGCTGTCTTCCACCCCGAGAGTTTGGATTGCATAGATTTGACGGCACCACCACCGGACCTGATCTCTCCAATCCCAATCTCCCATGAAGACTGCTACAACCACCACGATGCCTTCCACGGTGGCGAAGCCTTCTACGCTGGCCAAGACGCTAACATCACCCCAGCGCTCTACAGTTGCGAAGCCCCTCTACGGTGCCCAAGACTCCATCACCCCAGCGCCCTTCCCAGAAATTCCTCAGCCTTCAAAACCTCCGTAAATCCTGTAACACAATCCAGAACTATCTTGCTCCTATACTTTCCTGAAAGGGCCAAAGAAAGGGAAAAATGCGGCGGAGAAAGTGCAATTTGTTCGGTATTTTGTTCAAAACACCAACCAAAGAAACCTCGCTCCGTCGCATTGACTCCTTCCACCACCTTCCGAGTCCCCTGTACGAAGTTGCGGATAAACCGATTGAAGAGAGGCAAGCGATACTTCTTCGTTCGGATGGTTGACCGCTATAGGGTAAGATTGATGTGTGATGGCGTTTATTACACATTGCTCCTACCTCTTGGCATGGAACACCCTGAACGACCAAGTAGTCACCACTACCTCATCCGCAACTTGGATGGGCACGCAGAGTGGAAGCAAGCCCCAAAGTGTACTACTTGTTAGTTTACTTTGGGGTTTGCCACAAATGGCCTTTTTCAAGGCCTAAAAAAATGTAACATTCTACCAGAGTTTAGAATGTTACAATTTTTATATCAGAAGGTTGACCTTGAAATTCATCCCCACCACTTTCTATCCTATAAAAGCGCAGCAGCGACTTCAGTTGTGGTAAGTCCACTTCGAGAGCTGACTTCACTCAAGAAACAAGTCCTCTCTTCCTTGGATATTGGAGTACGGCACTGCAAACCGGATCTATATCCTTTACCTTCAAAACATCTGAATACGGCACTGCAAACTGGTTCAATGTTTTACTTCCTTAGATATTTGAGTATGGCACTGCAAACCGGCGCTATATATCTTTCCCTTTAAACATTCGAGTACGGCACTGCAAACCGGCTCAATGTTTTTCTCTTTCCTTTCTACCTTGACTTGTTTCGAGAAAAATGAATGGGGATCAACTTCGGAGCAGAGTCTAGCTGTTACAAACTCACGTCTCAGTGGAGACTGGTGTGAAGACCTCCAGCAGAGCCCTAGCTGTTACAAGCTCACGTCCTCAGGCGAGACTGGGTGTGAAGACCCTCCAGCAGAGTCCTAGCTGTTACAAGCACACGTCTCTGGCGAGACGGGGTGTGATGACCTCAAGCTCACGTCTCTGGCGAGACAGGGTGTTTAATTCGTATTATTAATAATACTACTTACCCTCATTCCCCATATTATTTGTACTAATAATATATGTTTTCTCTTTCAGGAAAAATTTTGTCTTCCTTCTTCCTGTTGTGTCTTTTTCTGTAGCTGCATGTTTTCTCTTCTTCTGTTCTGTCTTTTTCTGTAGCTGCATGTTTGCTTATGCTTTGAATGCTAAACACTATTGTTTTCTTTCTTTCTTTTTTCTAAGTTTGGAATGACCTTGACCTTTGAACTACAAGAGCGGTCAGTTATTACCCCCACCCGGTCAGTTACTAACCCCACTTCAACAATTGTCAGTACTATATAAGGACGTTGCTGTGTCCGAATTAGCATTATTGGGGAGATATGGCTGCACTTATAATTCTTTAGAAGAAAAGCTAGGTCCAGGGGGGGAGTTGGTGAAAAGTAATAGAGAGTTTACAGAGCTATTGTCCAAGTATACAAAAATGTATGCTATAGTCGAATATTCATGTTCTACCGTAAATTGTGTACAGTGTAGTTATAGCAGCAAATTAACGAAACATTGCTTCCATGTGGTCTGTACAAGTATACTAGAATGTTTGACTTTCTAGCTGACATAACAATTTATGTAACACCTTAAATTTTTTTTTAAAGGAAAAAGTCAAATTATAATCATTTGTAGTACAAATGTTTTATAATTTGACAACGATTTCCGCTTCTTTCAAATTACCTTGAACTTTATTTTTAACTTTATTCTTCAGAACAATTAAGAAGTGTTATAAGCAATAGGATCTAGCGTTACATGTTGTGTCACTGAGTTCATGGTCAAGATGAGTGTTTTTAAAAAAAAACCTTCTTGTACAGAACAATTTCTTTCAAATTGTTCTGTACAAGAAGTTTTTTTGTTTTATTTTGTGTTTTTGTTTTATTTTTTATTAATTTTATTTACAAATATATAATGTACAACTTTAATCTTCGCTGGTACTATCTCCTGCAAAAAGCCTCTTCCTAACATACAACAGCCCTGCAGCAGTTTGCTCGGCCCCTTTTTAATGTCATTGACATCGAGGGAGGTAGTCGGTGTTCTGGGTGTTGTAGGCGGTGATGTAGACGATGATGGACTTGGTGCTCCCAAAGGTCACGAAGTTGTTGAAACTTGGAGACCCAATGTTCCACGACGTTTCGACCACGGGTGTTGTCGCCTGGCTGTCTGAGGTGGTTGAGGGCAAACTACCTTCATCCGAAACGTCGTCGTTGATTTCACCGACGAAATCCATAGGGAAGTTGTCGTCCTCGTCTACTTCACTATTCACAATATGGGGAATATTTCTCCCTTTGTTGCAAAATACATTGTCTGTGGGAGCCATTTCAACAAAATGAACTGTTTTAAAAACTTCAACTCCTTAAGTAACGCAACAGTAAATGGAAGGGGAATACTGAATTCTGTGATTGGTTTGTTAAGATACATTACTTGATAGTGACGTCATCATGTATATAAAAATAACAATCGCTGACGAATATCATTCTTGGTTGGACTTTTCCAAGACTCAACAGCTAAACATGTGTATTTTGCAGCATTTGTTGTCAAGAGTTCAACGATGAATACTTTTGCTTATTCATTATGAATTATTTCACACTTTAGAAGAAAGAGAACAAAGAAAACCCAGTGTTATAAAATATGCGCTACCAAAATAGTCTCAAAGTAGAAGTTTTAGCACAGGCGTTGGATAGATCATCAGTAAGACATTACAAAATTAAAAACACTTTACATTACAATCTGCAAGAGTTTTTGAGTAAAGGGAAACAGTTGGTGATAACAACATTGAAGAATGAACAAAAAATACTAAACTTTATAAAATTTGGAATAATACTAGACGCAGTATTTACAAACGTTGAAAATGAACTTTCACACGAGGATTTATCACAAAGAATAAATTCTATTTTAGTGACAACTGATGTTGAGGAAATTATGGGAAAAATTGATTTTAAAATTAAGTGAACATGAAGGAAGAGGATCCGGATGGAGTTTACTCTTTGTAGTAGGTTTAGATATTAGAGTGCATAAGCATGGATATGGTGATCGAGGAAGCAGCTACATACCATTACCTAAGAAGATCTCAAGCACGAAGGCATGTATCAATGTGCAAAATGTTGACAACAAATGTTTTTACTATGCAATGTTAACAAAATTCATAGAAGGTGATAACAGTGTTAGGGCCTGACTGTAGATATGAAGGTTAAAACAAAGTATAATTTTAGAGGTGTAGACTATCCCACCTCACTAAGTGATATAAAACGATTTGAAAAACAAAATCCTAGAACGTCTGTACATGTTTTTGGTTTTAGACTCTTCAAATAATGTATTTCCATTACAATCATCACCTATTGAAAGAAATGACCACACGGATTTACTACTTATCAAAAGCTGGTAATGTGTCGCACTACGTTTACATACAAGATTTCAATAAACTGGTTGCAAAACAAGTGTCTAAGTCAGATCATTGTGTAACAGTAGTAAACGTTGTTTCTGTTGCAAAAGAGGTCGAACAGGAGTAAATAGCTGGTTAATAGAGCATCAACGTCTTGTAGTATGAAAGATGAGGTCAGAGTGTGTTTGCCCCACCAATGAAAGCCAGAATAGAATTTAACAAAGGTCTGTCAAACAATATAGAATACCTGTGGTAGTATATGCAGACTTTTAATCATCTCTTCTACCACTAGATGTTACTGATGCTGATCCTACCAGAAGAACAAAATATCAACTGCATAAACCGAACAGCTACTGTATATTACTGAAATCTACGCTACCTGAAAGTCATTTACAACAATATGGTCTGACATGTAACTCCGCAAGTGTATCGAGGTGAAGAAGCGCAACAAGAACTTCCCTGGAAATGATCCTTTTAAGGAGATTAAGCTCCCGTAGATGTTTTACAACAACTGGAAACAAATCGAGTAAAAAAACACGATGAGGTGTCCCCATCCAAAAACACATACAGGGAGATCCGGAAGAGACCACGCCCAATCTCAAGTACAAACACATTGATTATCTTATGTAAAACAAAAATTTATTTAAAACAGAATATTACAGGTAAAGGGGTGGAAGCAACACCATGAAATCATCTAACAGGATATGGATATAGAAAGGAACCACTAAGCGGTTTATTTTAACCAACTGTAACAAAAAAATTTAAATCTTTTCCAAAGTTTTAAATTCCTGATTTGATCTTAACAAAACCTGAAGTTGGGGTTTTGATGGAATTTCCCCTCAACCCTTAAATAAGTTTGGTTTTTCCAGAATAGGGGGGGGTAGAGAATAAATGGAATAAAAAATTTGAAGTATGTGCAACCAAGCCCCTTTGAGAAAAATATTTTATAAAGTTTTTCGAAAAGACCTTAGTAAGGAAAAAATAAAATTAAAGGTTATTTTTGTAGAATTCACACAAGACATAGAAAAATGAATACGAAAGGTAAAATGAAATTATGTTTTTTTGGAAAAACTTAAATGATTTCCAACAACCTTGGTGGGGAAGGGTACCCCCTGGGAGTCCACCCCCCCTGCTTGCACAAAATCTTTTTTCGAATGGAAATGGCAAATAGCAAAAACATATGAAAAAAAATTTTTGAAATTTTTAATTTTAAAATTTAATTATAAAAATATAACGCCTCGTTGGGTAAAGATTTTGTGGTTAAACTCTCCTCCATTTTTATTGAGATGTATCCTGGGCCGAATCCTTAATACAAGAAGTAGGCCCCCGAATTGTTGTACCCTTTGCAATGTTATAAAAACAACCATTTAATATAACAACGAGTTTTTTACCTTCAATTATTTTAAAAAAATAAATAGAAACCTAACGGAGTGGTTGGGAGAAAAAAAGAAAACAGTACAACAGAACACCATGGAGAAAGATAACCTAAACACTAAAACAAATAGTTGTTTTTTAAGTTAGTTAAATTAAAGAATTTCATGTCCCCCCCACGCCCCCACACTTTAAACAATAACCCCCACCCCAAAAGTAAAGGCAATATAAATTGGGTTTATTATACATCTACAACCCCCTAGTCACACTATTTTGAAATCTCAAGCAAAAGAGGTTAAACATAGCTAAGAAAAAAAAGGAATGAACCACCAAAATTTTGAAAAAAGTAAAGTTAATGGGTTTGAACTGAAGAATTTTTAAAACCAAAAAAAATTGGATATCCAAAATTGAAACGAAGAGAAACTATCAGATAAAATGGGTTTCCCAAATAGCAGGGACCAAAGTGGGAAAAGGAAACTGGAGTTTTACATGAAATTTTGCCCATAGCCATGGATTACTTTAAAAAAATTTTATGAGAAAATAATAAGTTAGGCTTTTTGAAAGCATTTGCCATTGGGAAACCCCTTTTGGAAGAAGCACTAACCCTTTCAAGATGATTTTGCTTTTGGACAGACTGTTTATTTATGGGGAATGATCCGCTAACAAAAAATAACCGGCAGATTATAAAAGACCCCTCCACATAACGAAAACAGCGATAATCTGAAACTAAAAACGAAGTGAGGTTAAAAAAATGTCCCCCCCCGCCGAACCACCTTGTAGAACCCGAAGGGCGGTTTTTAGTTTTAAAAAGAATTTACGTTTATGTTAACGAAATTTAATAGGTTACATAAAGATAAAGAAAAAAAAATAAAAAAAGAAAAAAGAAAAGGAAAAATCTTTCATTGGCCACAGAAACAATTATTCAGGAAATAGAAAAATTGTTATCTGTTGGCAAGAAAGTCTATTTTTTTAAAAAAACGCACTCCTCGGTGACCTTGAAAACCTGGTGACGTAATACTAAATAAAAAAGAGGATGGAGCCTGGATGTTCCATCCACCGGAATAGTGGGGGAAAGCATAAGATACAAATCTTAGAGATTATGCAGGTCCCCTGTGTGAACCGTCCCCCCACCCCCCCCGAGGCCTTTACGCCCCCATCACAAGACGTTCTCCCCCCAGATTGCTGAACGTACCCAACCACATTTTTCCCGTCCCCCCAAGCCTGACGGACACACCAAAAAGACGTTCCACTACCCCTTATCATAATCTCACATTCCCCGTGATTGAAAGCCAGCTCCAGCACTTTCCACTACTTACCCGTGCTTGCCTACATACTTTTTATAAAACTTTGAAATTTTTGTTGAAAAAGAGAGCCCATTGGTTTTTTAAAAACCAAATCCTGGTTTGTACGTGCCGTAAATAACAAAGGCCAAGAAAATCGGTTCCCACCCTTGGGTTATTCCAAGCAAAGGCCGTGGTTTGGTTGCCCATTTGTGAATGATGCTACCGTTAAAGGTTGTGGACAGAAATAAAACAAAAAAAATTCAGATAATTTTACATGCTACAGCGGTTTTATGACCTGAAGAACCCCCTTTCAACAATGACAAAATAAACTAATTCGCCACTCCTAAAGCTACCCCCCAAATGCTAACGGCCCCTGCTGAAACTTTCCAAGAATTTTGGTCAACGAAGCCATCAATTGGTGTTTATTAGAAGCCGTATTGACGGCCTGGCCACCTAAAAAGATTAGAGGGGCCGAAAACGACATACCTAACGACCCCAGGTCTTTTTATGCCCAATCCCAAAAAAGTTACCGACCATAAAGGAACAGGAAAAATGGCACCGAAAATGATCCGTAAAACGAAGCCCCATAGCACAAATCAATAGAAGATTTTAATCGAAAAGCACAAAAGGAAATGACCTTAATTAAGATTTTGGGTCCCAATATTGTGAACCCATTCCCCCCCTTACTTAATGGCTTATTGCCACTTGTTTTGGACCAACAAAAGGAAATTGCCCAAGAATGTATTTGTTTACAGGGAGCAAGTGCCATGTTGCGGAAGACCAAAATTCTGCTGTTCATTTTTCCACCCGAAAGTTTTGGGATTTGCAATAGATTGTGTACGGGGGGCAACCCAACCAAAACCGATGGAACCTTTATTACTCCTCAGTCCCAATCCAATCTCACCATGAAGACCTGCTACGAACCCCACCACGAATTGCCCCTGTTCCTAACCGGTTGGCGGAAGCCCTTCTAACCGCTGGGCCCGAAAAGGACGCTAAACCGCTCATCCCGCCAGCGCGTTCTTACAGAAAGTTTGTTTATTGTTGGCGAAACCCCTCTGACGGTTGCCTCCAAGACCTCCATCCAACCCCAGCGCCCCTTACCCCGAAATTCCTCAGGCCTTCCAAAACCTCCCTCAAATCCAGTTAACACATCCCAGAAACTCTATTGGCTCCCTAAAACCTTTTCCTGGAAAGGGGCCCCCCCCCCAGACACAAGTGGACAACAAACATGGGCCCCTGGCGGAGCAAGTTAGCAATATATATGTACTGGCTTAAATAAGTGTCAAAACACTAAACCAAAGAACAACGACCGCTTCCCGTCGGCCATTGGTGACAATACCACCACCATCTAGGCTCACCTCCGAGCCCTGGAACGAAGTTTAATGCGGATAAACCGATTGAAGGAAAAGATGCAAGCGATTACGCTTCTTTCGTTTATTCCGGAATTGTTTTTGGAACCGCATTTATAGGGGTTAAGAATTGAAAGAGTGATGGATGGCGTTTTTATAAATTCACACATTAGCCCTACCAACCATCTTTGGCATGGAAACCCACCACCGAAAACGAACCCCAAGTTAGACCCCAACCACTACCTCATCCGCAACTTTTGGATGGGTCCCAAAACGCAGAGAGGGAAAGCAAGCCCCCCAAAGTTGGTACTACCCCATGTTTTAAGTATTACTTTGGGGTATTTTGCCACAAATGGCCCTTTTTATTACAAGGCCCCCCCCCCCCTAAAAAAAATGTTAAACAATATCCCCCCCACAGAGTTTTTAAAGAAATGTTTTAACAATTTTTTATATCCTGAAGGGAATTGACCTAGAAATAACAAATCCCCCCACGCGACCTGTTTTTATCTCCAATAAAAAGCGAAATAGCGCTCATCCCAGTATATTGTGGTATCCAAACCTTCCGAGAGCTGAACTTTCACTCTAGAAAAACAACAAGTCCCTCTTCCCTTTCCATGGAATCTTGGAAGTAACGGCCAACTGCCAAAAACCGCTCTATACCCCCTTTTTTACCTTTCAAAGAACATTCTAGAAAATACGGCACTGCAAACTGGTTCAGTGTTTAACTTCACCTTAGATATTTTGAGTAAAGGCAAGCTGCCAAAAACCTGGCCCCGCACTATATAAACTTTCCCCCTTTAAACATTCCCGAGTACGTGCACTGCAAAACCGGCCCTCCAATGTTTTTTTCTTCTTTTTTCCCCTTTTTTCTAACCTTGCACTTGTTTTTCCCCAGAGCAAAAAATGAAATGGGGGGGATCAAAAACTTCGGAAGCAGAGTGACCCTACTCTTGATTACATGTCATTAACTCCTAAACGTCCCCACCAGGTGAGAACCGGGTGTGGAACTAGGAACCCCCGGCCAGAGCCCTAGCTTGGATTAGTATACAATGCCCTCACGATCCCCTCCCTCCAGTCGAGACCCAGGGATTGTGAAGAAACCTCCCATCACCAGAGGTCCCCCCTAGCTGTTAAATTTACAACACAACGTTTCCCCCCACCCCCCCCCCACTCCCACCACCCTGGCGAGAACCCCGTGGGAGTGTGGTAAAAGACCTTCCCAAAGCGTCACCGGTCCCCTCCCTCTGGCCGTGACACATGGTTGGGGTATAATTTTTATTCGTATTTATTAAAAAATATTCTACTTAACCCTATACCCCCAAATAATTTTTATGTAACTTAATCCAAAATAATGGTTTATTCTCACTTTTCCAAGGGAAAAAAACATTTTTGGTTCTTCCATTCTTCCTGTTGTGGTTTACCCCACCTTTTTTCCTGAAGCTGCATGTGTATTTTCTCTTTCTTCATGTTCAGTTCTTTTTTTTCCAGGGTAGCTATGCAAATGTTTGGGCTTAATGCTTTAGGAAAATGCTTAAACCCAACTAATTTGTTTTCTTTCTTTCTTTTTTTCCTAAGGTTTTTGGGAATGACCCCATGGAAACCTAATTGAGAACCTACAAGAAGCTGGTAAGTTTTTTAATTTACCCCCCACCCCCGGCGGTCCCCCAAGTTACTACCCACAGCTGTGCGCTAATTTCACCAATTTTTGTCCCAGTACTAATTATAAAGGAAACGTTTTTGCTGTGGTCCCGAAATTAGCATATATTTGGGGAAATGATAAATTGCTGCACTTAAAAATTACTTCAGAAGAAAAAAGACTAGGGTCCCGAGGGATGTGAAGTTTTATGGTGAAAAGTAATTTTAGAGAGTTTTTTACAGTAGCGTATAGACCCCCAAGTAAACAAAAAAAAATTGTACAGCTATAAGAACCCGCGAATATTCCATGTTCCTGAAAAAGCCGAGTAAATATGGGTGGGTATAACAGTGGGGTAGTATTATAGGCACGCAAAATTAACGAACAACATTGGCTTCCCCATGGTGGTTCCCCCCCCTGTTAAAACAATAAAACTAAGAAAAATTTTATTGTACTTTCCAAATGCTTGGAAAAAACATAACAAATATTTAAGTAAACACCCCTTAAATATTTATTTTTAGGAAAAAGCGTCCCAAATATAAAGAATCCAATAATTGGTAAAGTACCAAAAAGTGTTTATTTTTATAAATTTAGAAACAAACTGACTTTTATCCCGCTACCTATCCAAATTAACCTTTGAAACTTTTATTTTTAAAACTTTAAATATCCTTCATGAAAATAAATAAGAAAGTGAAATATAAGCCATAGGACTTCTAGCGTTCCATGTTGTGGGGGTCAAAACTGAGATTCCCTGACCAAAGTAAATTGATGGTTTATTTAAAAAAAAAACCTTCCCTTGTAACAGAACAAATTTTCCCCTTTTCAAAAATTTGTTTTACCTGTACAAGAAGGTATTTTGTGTTTTTATTTTTGTGTTTTTTGAGTTTTATATTTATTTTTAATGTATTATTTACAAAATATATAATGTACAACTTTAAATCCTATTCCGCCTGCTATACAACACCTGGCCAAAAGGCCCTCTTTCCTAACCATTACAACAGGCCCCTCCTTGCATGCAAAGTTTTTGCTCGGCCCCTATTCAAAGTCCCCACCCCATTTACAATAGTGTCCTCCGAGTGAGTAGGTGCGGTGGGTTAATTTCTGGGTTGAATGTAAGGCGGTAGATGAAGACGATTGATAGTTTGACTTGGTGTGGCTCCCCAAAGGTATCCACCGAAAGTATTTGTTATGGGAACTATGGATACCCAATGGTGATTCCCACGACCGTATCGACCCACGGGTGTTGGGATTTATTTTTGTAACCCCCTGCCCTGGCTGTCCCCCCCCTGGAGGTGGTTTGGAGTGGCAAAAACACCTTCATGCTCCGAAACGTCCGTCCGTTGATTTTCCCCCACCGACGAAATTCCCCCATAGGTGAAGTGATTTTGTCACGTCCCTCGTGTCAACCTACCTTCACTATACCCAAAAATGGGGGAATAATTTATCTCCCTTTTTGGTATTAGGCCTAAATCACCATTGTCCCCTGGTGGTGGTAGCCCATATCAAAACAAAAAGAACTTGTTTTTTATTAAAAAACGTCAAGCTCCATAAGTAACGCAAAACCAGATTAAAAGAATTGGCAAAGGGGGAATACTGGGAAAATTCTGTGACTATGTAGTTTGTTTAAGATACATTACTAATGATAGTGGGACGTCCCAATCAAATTGGTTATATAAAAAAAATAACAAATCGCGAGAAAAACTGAATAACCATTTTCAAAGGATTTGGACTTTCCATCAAGACTCCAAAACAGCTAAACCAATGTAGGTGAATCTGGCCCCAGCAAAAAATTAGTTTTTTTTTTGTCCCCAAGAGTTCAAAAACGAATGAAAAAATACTATTGCCATATTCAATTAATTGAATTATTATTCCACACTTTAGAAGAAAGAGAAAACAAATGAAAACCAGTGGTTTTATTTATAAAAATATGCGCTTAACCAACTAAGTCCCCCCCCCCCCACCCCACAAAGTAAAGAAAGTTTTTTTAGCACAGGCCCACCCGTTGGAATATGATACATCAGTAAAGCACATTATAAACAAAAAATTGTAAAAACCACTTTTACATTACAATTCCTGCAAGAGTTTTTGAAAGTAAAAAGGGAAAAAACAGTTGGATGATAATACAACATATTGAAAAGTAATGAAAGAAACAAAAAATACTAAACCTTTTTATAAAATTTTGAATCAAACTAATGACGCAGTAATTTACCAAAAACCGTTGGAAAAATGAAACTTTTCACCACGATGAATATTTATCACAAAGAATATATTTCTAATATATTAGTGGAACAACTGATGTAAAGAGGTAAAGTATGATGAATAAAATTTGATGTTTTTAAAAAAAAAAATAAAGGATGAAAAAACAAGAAGGGACGAGGAATTCCCGGGATGGAAGTGTTTACTCCATTTTTGATATAAGTAAGGTTTGTAAAATAAATTAGAGGTTGCATAATCATGGATAAAGTGGTGAAACTGAAGGAAGCAAGCCTACATAACCCAAATACCTAAAGAAAAGAAACCTCCCAACAACGAAAGGCAAATAAGTAATAAAATGATGCCAAATGTTGACAAACAAAAAAATGTTTTTTTACTATGCAATGTTTTAAACAAAATTCCCCATAGTATAGGTGATTTAACAGTGTTTAGACCGTAACTGAAGATAAGTAAAGAGTTTATAAAACGGACCAATAGACTAAATTTTAGAGGTTGTAGAAACTAACCCCACCTACAACTTAATTGATATTTAAAAAAACGTAAATTTTGAAAAAACAAAAATACCTAGAACGTACCCCCCCCCCCCCAGAACAAGGTTTTTTGGTTATTAAAAGACTCTTCAAAAAATGTAAAAAATTTTCCATTTACATTACAAATCAGTCCACCCCCTATTGAAAAAAGGAACTATTGACCAACCAAACGGATTTTTACTTACTTTATCAAAAGCGTAATAGCTGGGGGTCTCCCCCGCCCACGATAGGGACGGTTATATACCAATACAATAAGAATTTCAAATAAACCTTGGGATTCAAAAACAAAGTGTCCAAATCCCCCCAGAAATACATGAGTGTAAAAACAGTAGTATAAACCGTATGTTTTCCCTGTATTTTTTTACAAAAGAGAAGGTCGAAACAGAGGTTTAAAAAGCTTGGTTTTAAAAAAGAAAGCAACATCCAACCGTTGCACACTGTATAGTATGGAAATATGAAAATGATCAGAGGTGGGTTGTTTAGCCCCCCCCAGCCCATGTAAAAAAAGCCCGAAAAAAATAGAAATATAAAACAAAGGTCCCCTGTATCCCAACAAATTATAGAAAATTACCTGGTGGTAAAGTATATGCAAAGACTTTTAAATTCATCTTTACTTTCTACCAACTTAGTATGGTATAACTGATAGCCCTGATTCCTAACCAGAAAGGAACCAAAAATCTCAAACTGCAAAAAATAAAACCGAACAGCTACTGGTATAATTACTGTAAAATCTACGCAACCAGAAAGGTCCCCAAATTTACAACAATAAGGGGTCTGACATGTAACTTCGCGCGAAGTGTAACTCGGAATGGTGAAGGAAGCCGTGCACAAAGAAATCCCCTGATGATCTATTAATGAGGATAGGCCTCGATAAGAGTTTTCCAACACTTACAGTCGAAGATTATAAAAACACACCGATGGATCCCCCCTCTAAACAAAAATCAAAAGGAAGAGACTCCACGCAATTCAGTAGCGAAAACACAATTGTTACCTAGTGGGTTTAAAAACAATATTTTTTACAGAAAAATATTTAAAGGGTAAGGGTGATAAGATGACCAAAGAATCCTCTAAAACAGGTTTGTTAATAGAGGGACCCCTTGCGTGTATAAAACAACCCTGTAAAAACAATTATAAAATATAACCTTCCCCGAAAGTTTATTCCCCCCCCCTGTTGTATTACATAAACCGCTGAAGTTGGGTTTATAAATTCCCACCGGAAATTTAATAGTTATTCCCCCAGAATTGGGGTGTAGAGAATAATGGGTGAAAGATATTGATGGTAATGGGCAAACAAAGCATTTAGAGAAATTTATAATGTATTTCGAAAGCCTTGTAGTGAAAAATAAAATTAAAGGTTAGTAATTACACCGACAAACATAAGAAAATGAATCCAGATATGGTTAAATGATTAATGAAGAACACCCGCTTAAAAAAATGTTAATACCAAACAACCCTAGGAGGAGTCCCCCCCCTGGGAGTACCCCTGCCAACGAAAAATCTGTTTTTTTTTCCGTATAAGCAAATTGTCTAACAAAGTATTTGGAAAAAATATGAAAATATTTTAAATTAAATATAAGATTTAAATAACGCCGGGTGGGAACAGGATTTAATTGGTAACTAGCATTTTAAAGACAGTAAAATCTGGGCCCCCGAATCTTAAAAATAACACGAGTAGCCCCCGCGATATGATTTATTTGTAACTTTTGGCCAAATGTTAAAAAAACAAGTATAATAACACGGAGTTTAACTCAATAATATTAAAATAAAAGAAAACCTAAACGAGTGGGTGGGAGAAGAAAACATACAACGAGAACCTCATGGAGAAGATAAACCTAACAACCCTAACATTATAGTTATTTTTTTAAGTAGTAATAAAAGAATTCAATTCCTCCGCCCACCCAACCTTATTACATAAACCGCCCAGCCCCAAAGTACGGCCTATATATTATGTTGGGGTATTATACATCTACAACCCCTTCGTCCCAACTTCAGAATTTGAAAAATCTACAAGCAAAGAGGGTAATTACCATAGCCATAAGAAAAAAAAAAAAGATGAACACCCAATTGAAAGTAGTATTATGATATTTGAACTTGAAGATATTTTTTAAAAAACCCAAATTGAATTATCAAATGTGGAAACGAAAAGTAGAAACAACTCAACCAAGAATTTGTGTTTCCAAAATAGCAGGAAAAACAAAAAGTGGCGGAAGGAACTGGAGTTTTTACAATGAAATTTTATGGCCATTGCCATGAACTTAAAATTTTTTTTATGAAAGAAAAAAAATTTAATTAGGCATTTTTGGAAAAAGCTTTGCATATGGGGAAAACCCTTGTGAAAGAAGGCACACCCCGATCAAAGAAAAAAAGTAAAATGGCTATTGTAACGAGACCTGTTAAGGGGAAAAAGGAAATCGCTAAACATATATCCCGGAGAATTAAAAGACCCTCACTAGAAAGACGAAACAGAGATATAAATCTGAAACGAAGAGTAGTTCCCGCCCCCCCCCAACACTGCTGGAATTTCGTAATTAAAGATTGAAACTTATAGTGTTAACGCAATTTAATTTGTAAATAAAAAGTAAGAAAAAAAATAAAAAAAAAGAAAAAAGAAAGAAAAACCCTACTTGCACAGAAACCACAATATTCAGGAAAATAGAAAATTGTATTCTGAGCAACGACGTAAATTTTTTATTAAAAAACACTCCTCGGTGTGGAAAACCTATGGAAAAAAACTGTGACCGTCATACAAATACTAAAGATGATTTCAAAGGTGTAAAGCTGGAATGTCCCCCATCACCCGGAAAAGTGGGGGGAACGAAAAGTAAAGCCATAGAAGAGTAAAGAGGTGCCCCTGGGGAGACGTCCTCGCGAAGCATACGCCAACCAACAAATGACGTAACCCCCCACCCCAAGGTGCTGGACGTCCCACCCCGATCACATGGTCCCGTTCATGCTTGTACCCGCAACACCAAATGACGTCCCCACACCCTTTATCATAATCTCCAACTTCCGGTTGAAATGAGCCAGCTCCAGCCACATCTTTCCCCACTACTGTCCCGTGCCCTTTGTTGGGTGCAAACATAAGACATTAGAAAACTTGAATTGTAAGAGGGAGCAGGTTTAAAAAAAACAAATCTGGTATTGTAGAACAGGCCGGCCTGTTAATTATAAAAAAACAGGCCCCCCAAAATGGTGAAATATCGAGTCAACCAGTGGTACCAGCAAAGCGTAATTTTATTATAATGTATTGCCCAGTGGCAAGAGCTTACGGTTAAAAAGGTGGGGTACAAGCAAAAAAAAAAACTTCAAGTAAAAAATTATTACATTTGCAATTTTCCCAAGCGGTAATTTTTATTTGAACAGGAGACCCCCTTCCAATCAAAGGGACAGTAACTAAAACGCCCAACTCGAAAGCTACCTCCACTTGGCAAGAACCGGGGCCCCCCTCTGAACTTCCAAGGATGTAAAACGAGCTCATTGGGTTTTTCATTAAGCCGTTATTGGAAAAGCCAGCCACAGTAAAAAAGATGAGTGTGGCGAACGAAATACCTAACGACCCAGCTGAGGTCTAAATCCCAAGTAGTAATTGTACCATCAAAAAAGAAGGAAATTGGGGAACGAAAATTGATCGTAACGAAATAAGCCAGCCATCATCAATAGATGTTTTATTATAATCCTGAAGCAAAAAAGGGGAAAATGACTAAAAAGATTTTGGTTCCCAAATAGAAAAACATTCCATCTCCTTAAATGGGCTTATTGGCCACAGTCCCACCCCCCCCCTTGGACCCAAGATCTATCAAAAGAATGGTATTATCCACTGGAGGGCCCAGGCCTTTTGCGGGAAAAAAGAAACCCAATATTCCCCCTGGCTTGTACCCCCCTTCCCCCACCCCAGAAGTTTAGGATTTGCAAAATTAGGATTTTGAACGGCCCCAACCCACCGGAACCTGATTCTCGTCTTACCTCCTCCAATCCCTATCTTCCCAGTGAAGACTGCCTTAAAACAACCACCACGATGCCCCTTTCCCGAACGGTGGGCGAAGCCTTCCAACGGCTAGGCCCAAGACGCGAAACATCACCCCAAGCGCTCTAACAAGTTTTTTTTTTTTTATGGCCTGAAGGCCCCCTCCCTAAAACCGGAGCCCACAAGAACTCCATCCCACCCTCACCGCCGCAGCCGCCCCCCTTCCCAGAAAAATTCCCTCAGCCCCTTCAAAACCTCCGTAAAAATCCTCTGTAAATCACATCCTGCAAAAAACCTCCTTTTGCTACCCCTATACTTTTTCCCTGATAAGGGCCCCCAAAGAAAGGGAAAAAAAATGCGGCGTGAAGCACGTGCAATTTGTTTTCGGTATTTTTGTTCAAAACACACTAACCAAAGAAGAAACGTCCCCCGGCTCAGTCCCCCGCAATTTGACCCTCCTTTCCCCACCAACATTCTTTCACCGAAGCCCCTGTTAAAACCGACAAGTTTGCCGGAAATTAAACCCCGATTGAAGAGAAGGGCCAAGCGATTTTACTCCCCTCGTTCGGGAGAAAAATGGTTTGACCGTCTATAAGGGTTAGAAGATTTGAATGTGTTTGCAGGCGTTTAATTAGCACCATTGCCGCTCCTTAACCTCCCATTTGGCCATGGAATACACCCAGAACGAAACCAAGTTAAGTCACCAAGCTCACCTACCAATCCGCAAAACTAGGATGGCCAAAACCGCAAAGAGTGGAAGCAAGCCCCCGCAAAAGTTGGTACACTTAGCTTATTTTAGTATTAACATTGGTGGGTATTTTTAGGCCCGATCAAATGGCCCCCTATATTTCAAGGCCCAAAAAAAAATGTAACATTCCCTACAGATAGTGTTTTAGAAAAAAATGTTATACAATTTGTTTTTTTAAAATATCGAAGTGTTTTGGGATGAACCCTTGAAAAAATACAATACCCCCCCACCAACTTTTCACTATCCTATAAAATCGCAACCTAGTCGCTTATTCAGTTGTGGAATCCCACGTATCCCCCTGTAAGAGCCATGACATTTCCATCTCAAGAGAAAAACCAAGTTCCCACCTCATTCCCCTAGGATATTTGGGAAGTACGGCCACTTGCAAAACCCGGCTCCACTATTCCTTTAACCTTTCACAAACTAACTGAATAACGGGCCCAATACTGCACCCAAAAACTGGAGTTTCCAATTGGTTTTTGTTTTTTTAACTAGTTCCTTTAGATATTTTGAGTATGGCACACTGGCAAAACCCCCCCGGCGACTATATAATCTTTCCCCTTTTAAAACATTCCGAGTTATAACGAGGACACTGTCAAACGCGGCCTCCAAATGTTTTTCTCTCTTACCTTTCCTTACTTACCTTAGGAAACCTTGTTTTTCTGAGAGAAAAAATTGGAATGGGGGCGATTCCACCCATGTCGAGGGAGCAGAAGTTCCACCCTAGCTGTTTACCGAACTCACCCGTCCCCCACTCCCAGTGGAGACCTGGGTGTGAAAAGACCCTACCGTGCAGAAGCCCCCCCAGCTTAGGTTTTTACCTACCTCCACGTGGGGTCTCAAGGCCCGAGACTGGGTGTTGAATGACCTCCAGCAGAGTCCCCTAGCTGTTTACAAAGCCAACACCTTCCCCTCCCTGCGAGACCCCGGGGTTGTGGTAAGGACCTCCACTCCTCACGGATACTCTTAGGCTAGACAGGGTTTATGATATTATAAAATATCCGAATAATACATTTAAAAAAATTCTACTTAACCCAATTCCCCCCATAAAATAAATTGTTAAACTAAAATCAATATAAAGTAATCTCTTTCAGGAAAAAATTTTTGTCCTCCCCCCTTCCTTCCTATCCCCTGTTTTGTGTCCATTTTTTCTGTAGCGCATGGTTTTTTTTCCCCTTCGTTCTTCCCAGTTTCTGTCTTTTTTCCTGTAGCCTGCAAATGTTTTTGCCTTATGCCTTTTGAATGTGCATAAACACTATTTGTTTCATTCTTTCCTATAATTTTCTAAGATTTGGAAATGACCTAGGGGACCTATGACCTAAACACAGAGCGGTTTTACCCCAGTTTAATTAACCCCCACGGCCATGCGTGTCCCAGTTATACTACCTCACCACATTACAAAAAACACTATGTCCCGTTAAACCTATAATACAGGACCCGGTTTTTGCCCTGTGTCCCGTAAATCTAAAGCAATAATATGGGGAGCATTAGTGGCCCTATGCCCAACTTTAAAATTCCTTAGAAGAAAAAGCACAGGTTCCCCATGGAGGAATTTTTGGAGAAAAAGATAAAATAAGAAGAAAAAGTTTATTTTTTATGTTTACAGAGCAGAATTGAGTCCCCAGAATACAAAAAATTTTATAAAATGCTAATAGTCCGAATATCCCAGTAATCCACACCGTAAATTGGGGTTGTTAACAGTGTTAGTAATAGCAGTCTAATTAACGAAAACATTGCCTTTTCCCATTGTTTGGAGTGTCATGGTAACAATATAACGAAAGAATGTTTATGACTTTCTAGCTGACCGATAACCCCAAATTATAATGTGTAACAACCTATACGATTTTTATTTTTAGGAAAACGTCCCCCAAAATTTAATAATCATGTGGGATGGAAGTACAAAAATGTTTTAAAATATTTTTAGACACAGAACGAATTTCCCGCCATACTTGATCAAAATTAACCAAGAAACTTTATATAGAACCCCTAATCTATACCTTCCATTCAATAATAATAAAAAGACAAGTTTATGTTATAAAGCAAAAGTGAACTAAGCCGTCCATGATTATGTGGTCACTGATAACAATGGTTCCAAGAATGGAAGTTATAGTTATTATAACAAAAAAATAACCAATCAGTTGTATACAAGAAACAATATTGACTTGATTTCAAATTTGTTCCTGTGACCAAGAAAGGTTTTTTTATTGTTTTTATATATGGGATTTTGATTTTATTTATTTAAAAAATTAAATTTAATATTTTACAAAATAACTAATGTTAACCAACTTTAATCCTTCGGCTGCTTACTAATCACCTGCCCAAAAGAAGCCCGTCCTTTCCAAACAAACAACAGAGCCTCCCCAGCAGGCAAAAGTTGTGGGCCTCGGGCCCCATTCATGTCATTGGACAATCGAGGGATGTTAGTCGGTTTTATTCCTGTGTTGGAAGTTCGGCGGAGATAAGTAGGAACGATGCAGGGACTTGGTGCTGCCCGCAAAGTGGTGCCCACGTGAAAGTTGTATCGAACCTTGGAGAACCCAATGTTGATCCACGACCGTTTATTTTTCCGCACCACGGGGGATGAGTTTATATATGTACGCCCCTGGACTGACTGAAGGGTTTTGTGTTTTGAGGGTGGCCCAAACTTCCCTTCAAATCCCATGTCCGCCGAAAACGTCGTCCGTATTATTTCACCGAACCCGAAATTCCATAGGGGGGAAGTTTTTAGGTCCCCCCCACCCGGTCCCCCATCCTCGACCCCTAAAACTTCACAATTATCCAAAAAAACAATTATGGGGGAAAATGAATTTCCTCTCCCCTTTTAGTTAAGCCAAAAATACATAGTCCATTGGTGGGGGGTGAGCCAATATTTTTTTTCAAACAAAAAAATGAACTTGTTTTAAAAAACTTCGAACGCCCCTTTAAGTATCGCAACAGTAAAAATTGGAAGGGGGGAATACCTGAAATTCCCCCCAAAGTTGATTGGGTTAGTTAAGATTAAATTAACTTGACATAGTGGACGGCTACATCCACCTCCAATGGTAATATTAAAAAAATAACCATCCGCCCAGAGCTGGGAAATATACCATACTTGGTATTGGGACCCTTATTCCCCCCAAGACCTCAACAGCTTAAACAATGTTGTATCTGCCCAGCCATTTGTTTTGGGTCAAGAAGGTTTTTCAACGATGAGAAAATAACTTTGTTGCTATTATTCGATTAAGAAAAATTTTCTTTTCCACCCACATTTAGTAAGAAAGAGAAACAAAGAACACCCAGAGTTTGTATAAAAATATATGCCGGCCCCACATACATCCCCAAAACTGTCCCCCCCCCCAATAGTAACAGATAGATTTTAAGCACAGGCCACGTTTGGAATCTGTAACCATCAAGTAAAGACATTAAACAAAAAAAAAAAAAACCAACTTTTTTTTACAAATACCATCATGCCAGAGTATTTTATGATTAAATGTGGGGTAAAAACAAGTGTGGAGATAAAACATTTGGAAAATGAACAAAACAATACTCAACCAAAAAATCAAATATTAGGAATAATACCTAGACGCCAGATTATAATTTTTTACAAACGTTATTTGGAAACATGAACTTTCCAAACCACCGGATGATTTTCATGACAACAAAGAAATAAATCCCTAATTTAGTGGAACCAAACTGACATGTATGAGGAAAAATATATGAAGGAAAATATGATTTTTTAAAATTAAGTGGAGAACAATGAATGGCAAGAGATTTCCGCCCGGTAAATGGAGTTTTACTCTTTGTAGTTGGTTTTTTAAGATAATTAAAGGTTGGCATAAGGCTAATGGAATAAGTGGTGAGATCGAGGAGAAAAGCCAGCCCTACGCATAACCATTACCTAAGGAAAAAAAGATCTTCCCAGAAGCACGAAAGGCATGTAATATCAATGGTGCAAAATGTTGACAACAAATGTTTTTTAAACCTAAGCAAATGTTAAACAAAAATGTCATAGAAGGATGATTAACAGAGTTTAAGACCCTGACCTGATAGAATATTGAAAAGAGTGAATTGTTAAATACACCATGTTTATAAATTTTTGGAGAGGTGTTAGAACCAAACGCCCACCCATTCACTTATAGAAGAATCATAAAAAACGAATTTTAGGGAAAAAACAAACTTCCAGAGAACGTCCCCAGGGTTAACATGGATAATTAGTGGTATTAAGACCATCCATCCAGACATTAAAGTTGTTTATAATTTCCATTACAAAACATCCACCTAAATGAAAGAAAATGACCACAATGCACCGGATTTACTACTTTATGAACCAAAAGCGTTAAAATGTTGAACCCCCCCCCCCGTGCAAAACTGACTAACGATTTTTACCTCAACAAGATTTCCATAAACAGGTTTGCCAAAAACAAGTGGGACCTAATTTCAGATTCAATATGTGTAACAGTAAGTAAAACTGTTTATTGTTTCCTGTTACAAAAGAGGGTCCTAAAACAGGGGAGTAAATAAGCTGGGATAAAAAGAAGCAATCAACGTCCCTCTGTAAGTAATGAAAGAAGCAGGTCAGAAGTAGTGGTTTGCCCCCAGCCAATGAAAAGCCAGACATAGAAAAATTTAAAACAAAGACTGTCACACCTCAATATAGCCAATAACTGATTATTGTAGTTATATGCAGACTTTTAATCAACTACCCTTCAACCGAACTAGATGGTTACCTGATGCCCTGTGAATCCTACCAGAAAAAGAACCCAAAAAATTAACACACAGCATAAACCGAACAGCCTTCACTGTTAAAATATTAAACATGGAAAATCTCCGCGTTTTTACCTATGAAAGTCATTTATACAACAATTATTGGATCCCCCTGGGACATGTAAATCCCGGCCCAAGTGTTAATCCGAAGGTGAAGAAAGCCGCAATACAAAGATATTCCTTGGATGATCCCTTTTATGAAGATAGCTCGATATGGGGTGCTTGGGGGGTTGGGGGCTCCTCTTGAGATCCCGCCCTATATGACCCTACCACTCGTTCAAGACCCACCCGTGTGCATGAACCCCCCCCCCCCCTACCCACACACCCTCAGGTGCCAAGAAGACCGAAACCGCATTCGCTAACAACCACAAAAAATGATACCATCAGAACCAAACAATATAAATAATAACACCTCACAACCAAAAAATGTACCACGGGAGAAAGACCCATATTGAATCCATGCTAAAGCAGGAATAGTATTAATCAAGCGGAAACCACATGGGCGATTAACACAACTTGTAAACACATTAATAAAAAAAAACATAACCAAATTTTAATACCCCAGATTGTATAACAACCCCTGAGTGGTTGTAATGAAAAAATTCCTCACCTATTGCTTTTAATAGTTTATCCCCCAGAAATTGTGGGGTATAGATAATGGAAGTATAGAAATGTTAATTTTTGGGCAAACAAGCCTTTTTTTGAAGAAATTTTTTTAAAAAAAGTTTTTTATCACGAAGACTGTCAAAGGAAAAATAAAAATAAGGTTTTATTTGGTAAGAAATTCACACAAACAAAGGGACAATGAATCCAGAATAATGGTTAAATTGATTAAGATTAAGAAACCTTAAATAGATTATAGTATCACACAAGTCCTAGGAGGTAGTCCAGTGAGTCTGGCCACAAATCATTATTTACTGAAAGGATTGCAAAAAAGAATCAACATAAATGACACAATTTGCAAACCACAATATAAAATTTATTAACAATAAAAAAAAAAAAACGCGAGGTAAAGATTTTAGGGTTACATCAATATTAATGAAATAGTCTCTGAGGGGCTAATCCATAAATACAAGAAGAATGGCCCCCGAATATGTGTTTGATACTAGGCACTTGTTATAAAACATTTAAAACACGAAGTTTATTTACTCAATTAAATTTTTAAAATTTAATAGAACCTAACGTAGTAGTGGGGGAGAAAGAAAACAAACACCAAACAGACATCCATGGAGAAGAATTAACCAAACAACTAAAATACATTAGTATTATTAAATGTAGTATAAAGAATTCATTCCTCCTCCACTCACGTATACATTAAACCCTCCCCACCCCAAAGTAGGTCTTTATATGTGGGTTTTTACATCTACAACTAGTCACTCTGATTTGAAATCTCAAGCAAAGAGGTTAACATAGCTAAGAAAAAGATGAACACCAATTTGAAAGTAGTTATGTTTGAACTGAGATGTTTAAAACCAAAGTGGATATCAATTGACGAAGAGAAACTATCAGAAATGGGTCAAATAGCTGACAAAGTGGAGGAACTGGAGTTACATGAATTTTGCCATTGCCATGAACTTGAATTTTATGAAGAAAAGTTTATTAGGCTTTTTGAAAGCTTGCATTGTGAACCCTGTGAAGAGCACACCTACAAGAGATTGCTTGACAGACTGCATGGGAAGGATCGCTACATATTACCGGAGATTATAGACCTCACAGAAGAAACAGAGATAAACTGAACGAGAGTAGTCAACACTGCGGTTTAGTTTTAAGATTTACTTTTGTAACAAATTTATTTGTAAACAAAGAAAGAAAAAATAAAAAAAGAAAAAAGAAAGAAAAACTTCTTGCACAGAACAATTTCTGGAAATAGAAAATTGTTCTGTGCAAGAAGTATTTTTTAAAAAAACACTCCTCGTGACCTTGAAATCTGTGACGTAATACTAAAGTGTCGGAGCTGATGTCATCACCGGAAGTGGGGTAAGATAAGAAGCTTAGAGTATAAGGCTGTGACGTCGTGCTTACGCCATCACATGACGTCAAGCCGACGTCATCACATGTCGTCATGCTGACGCACACAAATGACGTCACACCCTTATCTTATCTCACTTCCGGTGATTGAGCCAGCTCCAGCACTTTCCACTACTTCCGTGCTTTGCACATACTTTAAACTTGATTGTTGAGAGCTGTTTAAACAAATCTGGTTGTACTGCCGTAATAAAAAAGGCCAAGGAAATCGTCACCTGGTTCAAGCAAAGCGTTGTTGCCAGTGATGAGCTACGTAAGGTGACAGATAAAAAAGTCATACAATCGGTTCCAACAAGGTGGAATTCAGTATTTTACATGCTTCAGCGGTTTATTGAACTGAGACCCTTCATCAATGACATAACTAATCGCCACTCTAAAGCTCCTCCAATGCTAACGGCCTCTGAACTTCAAGATGTAAACGAGCTCATTGGTTTATTAGAGCCGTTTGAAGCTGCCACTAAAAAGATGAGTGGCGACGAATACCTAACGACCAGCTAGGCTATCCCAATAGTTACCATCATAAAGAAGGAATTGGACGAAATGATCGTAACGAAGCCATCAACAATAGATGTTTTATCTGAAGCAAAAAAGGAAATGACTAAAAAATTTGGTCAAATTGAACATTCATTCTTAATGGCTATTGCCACTGTCTTGGACCCAAGATTCAAAAGAATATATTTTTCTGGAGCAGGCTTTGCGGAAGACCATTCTGCTGTCTTCCACCGAGAGTTTGGATTGCATAGATTTGACGGCACCACCACCGGACCTGATCTCTCCAATCCAATCTCCCATGAAGACTGCTACAACCACCACGATGCCTTCCACGGTGGCGAAGCCTTCTACGCTGGCCAAGACGCTAACATCACCCCAGCGCTCTACAGTTGCGAAGCCCTCTACGGTGCCCAAGACTCCATCACCCCAGCGCCCTTCCCAGAAATTCCTCAGCCTTCAAAACCTCCGTAAATCCTGTAACACATCCAGAACTCTTTGCTCCTATACTTTCCTGAAAGGGCCAAAGAAAGGGGAAAAATGCGGCGGAGAAAGTGCAATTTGTTCGGTATTTTGTTCAAAACACCAACCAAAGAAACCTCGCTCCGTCGCATTGACTCCTTCCACCACTTCCGAGCCCTGTACGAAGTTGCGGATAAACCGATTGAAGAGAGGCAAGCGATACTTCTTCGTTCGGATGGTTGACCGCTATAGGGTAAGATTGATGTGTGATGGCGTTTATTACACATTGCTCCTACCTCTTGGCATGGAACACCCTGAACGACCAAGTAGTCACCACTACCTCATCCGCAACTTGGATGGGCACGCAGAGTGGAAGCAAGCCCCAAAGTGTACTACTTGTTAGTTTACTTTGGGGTTTGCCACAAATGGCCTTTTTCAAGGTCTAAAAAATGTAACATTCTACAGAGTTTAGAATGTTACAATTTTTTATATCTGAAGGTTGACCTTGAAATACATCCCCACCACTTTCTATCCTATAAAAGCGAGCAGCACTTCAGTTGTGGTATCCACTTCGAGAGCTGACTTCACTCAAGAAACAAGTCCTCTCTTCCTTGGATATTGGAGTACGGCACTGCAAACCGGCTCTATATCCTTTACCTTCAAAACATCTGAATACGGCACTGCAAACTGGTTCAATGTTTTACTTCCTTAGATATTTGAGTATGGCACTGCAAACCGGCGCTATATATCTTTCCCTTTAAACATTCGAGTACGGCACTGCAAACCGGCTCAATGTTTTTCTCTTTCCTTTCTACCTTGACTTGTTTCGAGAAAAATGAATGGGGGATCAACTTCGGAGCAGAGTCTAGCTGTTACAAACTCACGTCTCAGTAAAGACTGGGTGTGAAGACCTCCAGCAGAGCCCTAGCTGTTACAAGCTCACGTCTCAGGCGAGACTGGGTGTGAAGACCTCCAGCAGAGTCCTAGCTGTTACAAGCACACGTCTCTGGCGAGACGGGGTGTGAAGACCTCAAGCTCACGTCTCTGGCGAGACAGGGTGTTTAATTCGTATTATTAAAATAATCTACTTACCCTATTCCCCATATTATTTGTACTAATAATATATGTTTTCTCTTTCAGGAAAAATTTTGTCTTCCTTCTTCCTGTTCTGTCTTTTTCTGTAGCTGCATGTTTGCTTATGCTTTGAATGCTAAACACTAGTGTTTTTTTCTTTCTTTTTTCTAAGTTTGGAATGACCTTGACCTTTGACCTACAAGAGCGGTCAGTTACTACCCCCACCCGGTCAGTTACTACCCCCACTTCAACAATTGTCAGTACTATATAAGGACGTTGCTGTGTCCGAATTAGCATTATTGGGGAGATATGGCTGCACTTATAATTCTTAGAAGAAAAGCTAGGTCCAGGGAGGAGTTGGTGAAAAGTAATAGAGAGTTTACAGAGCTATTGTCCAAGTATACAAAAATGTATGCTATAGTCGAATATTCATGTTCTACCGTAAATGGTGTACAGTGTAGTTATAGCAGCAAATTAACGAAAACATTGCTTCCCATGTGGTCTGTACAGTATACTAGAATGTTTGACTTTCTAGCTGACATAACAATTTATGTAACACCTTAAATTTTTTTTTTAGGAAAACGTCAAATTATAATCATTTGTAGTACAAATGTTTTATAATTTGACAACGATTTCCGCTTCTTTCAAATTACCTTGAACTTAATTTTTAACTTTATTCTTCAGAACAATTAAGAAGTGTTATAAGCAATAGGATCTAGCGTTACATGTTGTGTCACAGAGTTCATGGTCAAGATGAGTGTTTTTAAAAAAAACCTTCTTGTACAGAACAATTTCTTTCAAATTGTTCTGTACAAGAAGTTTTTTTGTTTTATTTTGTGTTTTTGTTTTATTTTTTATTAATTTTATTTACAAATATATAATGTACAACTTTAATCTTCGCTGCTACTATCTCCTGCAAAAAGCCTCTTCCTAACATACAACAGCCTCCTGCAGCAGTTTGCTCGGCCCCTTTCAATGTCATTGACATCGAGGGAGGTAGTCGGTGTTCTCGGTGATGTAGGCGGTGATGTAGACGATGATGGACTTGGTGCTCCAAAGGTCCACGAAGTTGTTGAACTTGGAGACCCAATGTTCCACGACGTTTCGACCACGGGTGTTGTCGCCTGGCTGTCTGAGGTGGTTGAGGGCAAACTACCTTCATCCGAAACGTCGTCGTTGATTTCACCGACGAAATCCATAGGGAAGTTGTCGTCCTCGTCTACTTCACTATTCACAATATGGGGAATATTTCTCCCTTTGTTGCAAAATACATTGTCTGTGGGAGCCATTTCAACAAAATGAACTGTTTTAAAAACTTCAACTCCTTAAGTAACGCAACAGTAAATGGAAGGGGAAATACTGAATTCTGTGATTAGTTTATTAAGATACATTACTTGATAGTGACGTCATCATGTATATAAAAATAACAATCGCTGACAATATCATTCTTGGTTGGACTTTCCAAGACTCAACAGCTAAACATGTGTATTTGCAGCATTTGTTGTCAAGAGTTCAACGATGAAATACTTTTGCTTATTCATTATGAATTATTTCACACTTTAGAAGAACGAGAACAAAGAAGACCCAGTGTTATAAAATATGCGCTAGCAACTAGTCTCAAAGTAGAAGTTTTAGCACAGGCGTTGGATAGATCATCAGTAAGACATTACAAAATTAAAAACACTTTACATTACAATCTGCAAGAGTTTTTGAGTAAAGGGAAACAGTTGGTGATAACAACATTGAAGAATGAACAAAAAATACTAAACTTTATAAAATTTGGAATAATACTAGACGCAGTATTTACAAACGTTGAAAATGAACTTTCACCACGAGGATTTATCACAAAGAATAAATCTATTTTAGTGACAACTGATGTTGAGGAAATTATGAAGAATTGATTTTAAAATTAAGTGAACATGAAGGAAGAGGATCCGGATGGAGTTTACTCTTTATAGTAGGTTTAGATATTAGAGTGCATAAGCATGGTTATGGTGATCGAGGAAGCAGCTACATACCATTACCTAAGAAGATCTCAAGCACGAAGGCATGTATCAATGTGCAAAATGTTGACAACAAATGTTTTTACTATGCAATGTTAACAAAATTCATAGAAGGTGATAACAGTGTTAGACCTGACTGTAGATATGAAGAGTTAAAACAAGGTATAATTTTAGAGGTGTAGACTATCCCACCTCACTAAGTGATATAAAACGATTTGAAAAACAAAATCCTAGAACGTCTGTACATGTTTTTGGTTTAGACTCTTCAAATAATGTATTTCCATTACAATCATCACCTATTGAAAGAAATGACCACACGGATTTACTACTTATCAAAAGCGGTAATGTGTCGCACTACGTTTACATACAAGATTTCAATAAACTGGTTGCAAAACAAGTGTCTAAGTCAGATCATTGTGTAACAGTAGTAAACGTTGTTTCTGTTGCAAAAGAGGTCGAACAGGAGGAAATAGCTGGTTAATAGAGCATCAACGTCTTTGTAGTATGAAAGATGAGGTCAGAGTGTGTTTGCCCCATCCAATGAAAGCCAGAATAGAATTTAACAAAGTCTGTCAACAATATAGAATACCTGTGGTAGTATATGCAGACTTTGAATCATCTCTTCTACCACTAGATGTTACTGATGCTGATCCTACCAGAAGAACAAAATATCAACTGCATAAACCGAACAGCTACTGTATATTACTGAAATCTACGCTACCTTAAAGTCATTTACAACAATATGGTCTGACATAAACTCCGCAAGTGTATCGAGGTGAAGAAGCGCACAAGAAATTCCTGGATGATCTTTATGAGATAGCTCGTAGAGTTCAACAACTGTGCAGTCGAGTAAAACCGATGAGTCCTCTAACACATCAGGAAGAGACCACGCATTCAGTAGCAACACATTGTTACCTATGTAACAATATGTTTACAGATATTAATGGTAAGGTGAAAGACCATGATCATCTAACAGGTTGTTATAGAGGACCTGCGTTTAACAACTGTAACATTAATTATAAACTTCCAAAGTTTATTCCTGTTGTATTACATAACCTGAGTGGTTATGATTCTCACTTTATAGTTCCAGAATTGGGTAGAGATAATGGAAGTATTGATGTATTGGCAACAAGCTTTGAGAAATTTATACGTTTTTCGAAGACTGTAGGAAAAATAAAATTAAGGTTTGTAGATTCACACAAACATAGAAAATGAATACAGATATGGTAATGATTATGTTTGAACTTAAATGTTCACAACCTAGGTGGAGTCTGGAGTCTGCACAAATCTTTTTTCGTATGATGCAAATAGCGCAGAGTTGAAAATTTGAAATTTAATTTAAATTTAATTTAAATGACGCGTGGAAGATTTGGTACTCATTTTTTGAATGTATGTGGGCGAATCCTAATACAAGAGTAGGCCCCAATTGTTGTACTTGCAATGTTTTAAAACATTATATACACGAGTTTACTCAATTATTTAAAATAATAGAACCTAACGAGTGTGGAGAAGAAACATACAACAGACTCATGGAGAAGATAACTAACACTAAACTTTAGTTTTAAGTAGTATAAAGAATTCATTCCTCCCCACCACTTTACATAAACCCCCACCCCAAAGTAGGCTATATATGTGGGTTATACATCTACAACTAGTCACTCTGATTTGAAATCTCAAGCAAAGAGGTTAACATAGCTAAGAAAAAGATGAACACCAATTTGAAAGTAGTTATGTTTGAACTGAGATTTTTAAAACCAAAGTGGATATCAATTGACGAAGAGAAACTATCAGAAATGGGTCAAATAGCTGACAAAGTGGAGGAACTGGAGTTACATGAATTTTGCCATTGCCATGAACTTAAATTTTATGAAGAAAAGTTTATTAGGCTTTTTGAAAGCTTGCATTGTGAACCCTGTGAAGAGCACACCTACAAGAGATTGCTTGACAGACTGCATGGGAAGGATCGCTACATATTACCGGAGATTATAGACCTCACAGAAGAAACAGAGATAAACTGAACGAGAGTAGTCAACACTGCGGTTTAGTTTTAAGATTTACTTTTGTAACGAATTTATTTGTAAACAAAGAAAGAAAAAATAAAAAAAGAAAAAAGAAAGAAAAACTTCTTGCACAGAACAATTTCTGGAAATAGAAAATTGTTCTGTGCAAGAAGTATTTTTTAAAAAAACACTCCTCGTGACCTTGAAATCTGTGACGTAATACTAAAGTGTCGGAGCTGATGTCATCACCGGAAGTGGGGTAAGATAAGAAGCTTAGAGTATAAGGCTGTGACGTCGTGCTTACGCCATCACATGACGTCAAGCCGACGTCATCACATGTCGTCATGCTGACGCACACAAATGACGTCACACCCTTATCTTATCTCACTTCCGGTGATTGAGCCAGCTCCAGCACTTTCCACTACTTCCGTGCTTTGCACATACTTTAAACTTGATTGTTGAGAGCTGTTTAAACAAATCTGGTTGTACTGCCGTAATAAAAAAGGCCAAGGAAATCGTCACCTGGTTCAAGCAAAGCGTTGTTGCCAGTGATGAGCTACGTAAGGTGACAGATAAAAAAGTCATACAATCGGTTCCAACAAGGTGGAATTCAGTATTTTACATGCTTCAGCGGTTTATTGAACTGAGACCCTTCATCAATGACATAACTAATCGCCACTCTAAAGCTCCTCCAATGCTAACGGCCTCTGAACTTCAAGATGTAAACGAGCTCATTGGTTTATTAGAGCCGTTTGAAGCTGCCACTAAAAAGATGAGTGGCGACGAATACCTAACGACCAGCTAGGCTATCCCAATAGTTACCATCATAAAGAAGGAATTGGACGAAATGATCGTAACGAAGCCATCAACAATAGATGTTTTATCTGAAGCAAAAAAGGAAATGACTAAAAAATTTGGTCAAATTGAACATTCATTCTTAATGGCTATTGCCACTGTCTTGGACCCAAGATTCAAAAGAATATATTTTTCTGGAGCAGGCTTTGCGGAAGACCATTCTGCTGTCTTCCACCGAGAGTTTGGATTGCATAGATTTGACGGCACCACCACCGGACCTGATCTCTCCAATCCAATCTCCCATGAAGACTGCTACAACCACCACGATGCCTTCCACGGTGGCGAAGCCTTCTACGCTGGCCAAGACGCTAACATCACCCCAGCGCTCTACAGTTGCGAAGCCCTCTACGGTGCCCAAGACTCCATCACCCCAGCGCCCTTCCCAGAAATTCCTCAGCCTTCAAAACCTCCGTAAATCCTGTAACACATCCAGAACTCTTTGCTCCTATACTTTCCTGAAAGGGCCAAAGAAAGGGGAAAAATGCGGCGGAGAAAGTGCAATTTGTTCGGTATTTTGTTCAAAACACCAACCAAAGAAACCTCGCTCCGTCGCATTGACTCCTTCCACCACTTCCGAGCCCTGTACGAAGTTGCGGATAAACCGATTGAAGAGAGGCAAGCGATACTTCTTCGTTCGGATGGTTGACCGCTATAGGGTAAGATTGATGTGTGATGGCGTTTATTACACATTGCTCCTACCTCTTGGCATGGAACACCCTGAACGACCAAGTAGTCACCACTACCTCATCCGCAACTTGGATGGGCACGCAGAGTGGAAGCAAGCCCCAAAGTGTACTACTTGTTAGTTTACTTTGGGGTTTGCCACAAATGGCCTTTTTCAAGGCCTAAAAAAAAAAAAAAAATGTAACATTCTACAGAGTTTAGAATGTTACAATTTTTTATATCTGAAGGTTGACCTTGAAATACATCCCTACCACTTTCTATCCTATAAAAGCGAGCAGCGCTTCAGTTGTGGTATCCACTTCGAGAGCGGACTTCACTCAAGAAACAAGTCCTCTCTTCCTTGGATATTGGAGTACGGCACTGCAAACCGGCTCTATATCCTTTACCTTCAAAACATCTGAATACGGCACTGCAAACTGGTTCAATGTTTTACTTCCTTAGATATTTGAGTATGGCACTGCAAACCGGCGCTATATATCTTTCCCTTTAAACATTCGAGTACGGCACTGCAAACCGGCTCAATGTTTTTCTCTTTCCTTTCTACCTTGACTTGTTTCGAGAAAAATGAATGGGGGATCAACTTCGGAGCAGAGTCTAGCTGTTACAAACTCACGTCTCAGTGGAGACTGGGTGTGAAGACCTCCAGCAGAGCCCTAGCTGTTACAAGCTCACGTCTCAGGCGAGACTGGGTGTGAAGACCTCCAGCAGAGTCCTAGCTGTTAAAAGCACACGTCTCTGGCGAGACGGGGTGTGAAGACCTCAAGCTCACGTCTCTGGCGAGACAGGGTGTTTAATTCGTATTATTAAAATAATCTACTTACCCTATTCCCCATATTATTTGTACTAATAATATATGTTTTCTCTTTCAGGAAAAATTTTGTCTTCCTTCTTCCTGTTGTGTCTTTTTCTGTAGCTGCATGTTTTCTCTTCTTCCTGTTCTGTCTTTTTCTGTAGCTGCATGTTTGCTTATGCTTTGAATGCTAAATACTAGTGTTTCTTTCTTTCTTTTTTCTAAGTTTGGAATGACCTTGACCTTTGACCTACAAGAGCGGTCAGTTATTACCCCCACCCGGTCAGTTACTACCCCCACTTCAACAATTGTCAGTACTATATAAGGACGTTGCTGTGTCCGAATTAGCATTATTGGGGAGATATGGCTGCACTTATAATTCTTAGAAGAAAAGCTAGGTCCAGGGAGGAGTTGGTGAAAAGTAATAGAGAGTTTACAGAGCTATTGTCCAAGTATACAAAAATGTATGCTATAGTCGAATATTCATGTTCTACCGTAAATTGTGTACAGTGTAGTTATAGCAGCAAATTAACGAAAACATTGCTTCCCATGTGGTCTGTACAGTATACTAGAATGTTTGACTTTCTAGCTGACATAACAATTTATGTAACACCTTAAATTTTTTTTTAAGGAAAACGTCAAATTATAATCATTTGTAGTACAAATGTTTTATAATTTGACAACGATTTCCGCTTCTTTCAAATTACCTTGAACTTTATTTTTAACTTTATTCTTCAGAACAATTAAGAAGTGTTATAAGCAATAGGATCTAGCGTTACATGTTGTGTCACAGAGTTCATGGTCAAGATGAGTGTTTTTAAAAAAAACCTTCTTGTACAGAACAATTTCTTTCAAATTGTTCTGTACAAGAAGTTTTTTTGTTTTATTTTGTGTTTTTGTTTTATTTTTTATTAATTTTATTTACAAATATATAATGTACAACTTTAATCTTCGCTGCTACTATCTCCTGCAAAAAGCCTCTTCCTAACATACAACAGCCTCCTGCAGCAGTTTGCTCGGCCCCTTTCAATGTCATTGACATCGAGGGAGGTAGTCGGTGTTCTCGGTGATGTAGGCGGTGATGTAGACGATGATGGACTTGGTGCTCCAAAGGTCCACGAAGTTGTTGAACTTGGAGACCCAATGTTCCACGACGTTTCGACCACGGGTGTTGTCGCCTGGCTGTCTGAGGTGGTTGAGGGCAAACTACCTTCATCCGAAACGTCGTCGTTGATTTCACCGACGAAATCCATAGGGAAGTTGTCGTCCTCGTCTACTTCACTATTCACAATATGGGGAATATTTCTCCCTTTGTTGCAAAATACATTGTCTGTGGGAGCCATTTCAACAAAATGAACTGTTTTAAAAACTTCAACTCCTTAAGTAACGCAACAGTAAATGGAAGGGGAAATACTGAATTCTGTGATTAGTTTGTTAAGATACATTACTTGATAGTGACGTCATCATGTATATAAAAATAACAATCGCTGACAATATCATTCTTGGTTGGACTTTCCAAGACTCAACAGCTAAACATGTGTATCTGCAGCATTTGTTGTCAAGAGTTCAACGATGAAATACTTTTGCTTATTCATTATGAATTATTTCACACTTTAGAAGAACGAGAACAAAGAAAACCCAGTGTTATAAAATATGCGCTACCAACTAGTCTCAAAGTAGAAGTTTTAGCACAGGCGTTGGATAGATCATCAGTAAGACATTACAAAATTAAAAACACTTTACATTACAATCTGCAAGAGTTTTTGAGTAAAGGGAAACAGTTGGTGATAACAACATTGAAGAATGAACAAAAAATACTAAACTTTATAAAATTTGGAATAATACTAGACGCAGTATTTACAAACGTTGAAAATGAACTTTCACCACGAGGATTTATCACAAAGAATAAATCTATTTTAGTGACAACTGATGTTGAGGAAATTATGAAGAATTGATTTTAAAATTAAGTGAACATGAAGGAAGAGGATCCGGATGGAGTTTACTCTTTATAGTAGGTTTAGATATTAGAGTGCATAAGCATGGTTATGGTGATCGAGGAAGCAGCTACATACCATTACCTAAGAAGATCTCAAGCACGAAGGCATGTATCAATGTGCAAAATGTTGACAACAAATGTTTTTACTATGCAATGTTAACAAAATTCATAGAAGGTGATAACAGTGTTAGACCTGACTGTAGATATGAAGAGTTAAAACAAGGTATAATTTTAGAGGTGTAGACTATCCCACCTCACTAAGTGATATAAAACGATTTGAAAAACAAAATCCTAGAACGTCTGTACATGTTTTTGGTTTAGACTCTTCAAATAATGTATTTCCATTACAATCATCACCTATTGAAAGAAATGACCACACGGATTTACTACTTATCAAAAGCGGTAATGTGTCGCACTACGTTTACATACAAGATTTCAATAAACTGGTTGCAAAACAAGTGTCTAAGTCAGATCATTGTGTAACAGTAGTAAACGTTGTTTCTGTTGCAAAAGAGGTCGAACAGGAGGAAATAGCTGGTTAATAGAGCATCAACGTCTTTGTAGTATGAAAGATGAGGTCAGAGTGTGTTTGCCCCATCCAATGAAAGCCAGAATAGAATTTAACAAAGTCTGTCAACAATATAGAATACCTGTGGTAGTATATGCAGACTTTGAATCATCTCTTCTACCACTAGATGTTACTGATGCTGATCCTACCAGAAGAACAAAATATCAACTGCATAAACCGAACAGCTACTGTATATTACTGAAATCTACGCTACCTTAAAGTCATTTACAACAATATGGTCTGACATAAACTCCGCAAGTGTATCGAGGTGAAGAAGCGCACAAGAAATTCCTGGATGATCTTTATGAGATAGCTCGTAGAGTTCAACAACTGTGCAGTCGAGTAAAACCGATGAGTCCTCTAACACATCAGGAAGAGACCACGCATTCAGTAGCAACACATTGTTACCTATGTAACAATATGTTTACAGATATTAATGGTAAGGTGAAAGACCATGATCATCTAACAGGTTGTTATAGAGGACCTGCGTTTAACAACTGTAACATTAATTATAAACTTCCAAAGTTTATTCCTGTTGTATTACATAACCTGAGTGGTTATGATTCTCACTTTATAGTTCCAGAATTGGGTAGAGATAATGGAAGTATTGATGTATTGGCAACAAGCTTTGAGAAATTTATACGTTTTTCGAAGACTGTAGGAAAAATAAAATTAAGGTTTGTAGATTCACACAAACATAGAAAATGAATACAGATATGGTAATGATTATGTTTGAACTTAAATGTTCACAACCTAGGTGGAGTCTGGAGTCTGCACAAATCTTTTTTCGTATGATGCAAATAGCGCAGAGTTGAAAATTTGAAATTTAATTTAAATTTAATTTAAATGACGCGTGGAAGATTTGGTACTCATTTTTTGAATGTATGTGGGCGAATCCTAATACAAGAGTAGGCCCCAATTGTTGTACTTGCAATGTTTTAAAACATTATATACACGAGTTTACTCAATTATTTAAAATAATAGAACCTAACGAGTGTGGAGAAGAAACATACAACAGACTCATGGAGAAGATAACTAACACTAAACTTTAGTTTTAAGTAGTATAAAGAATTCATTCCTCCCCACCACTTTACATAAACCCCCACCCCAAAGTAGGCTATATATGTGGGTTATACATCTACAACTAGTCACTCTGATTTGAAATCTCAAGCAAAGAGGTTAACATAGCTAAGAAAAAGATGAACACCAATTTGAAAGTAGTTATGTTTGAACTGAGATTTTTAAAACCAAAGTGGATATCAATTGACGAAGAGAAACTATCAGAAATGGGTCAAATAGCTGACAAAGTGGAGGAACTGGAGTTACATGAATTTTGCCATTGCCATGAACTTAAATTTTATGAAGAAAAGTTTATTAGGCTTTTTGAAAGCTTGCATTGTGAACCCTGTGAAGAGCACACCTACAAGAGATTGCTTGACAGACTGCATGGGAAGGATCGCTACATATTACCGGAGATTATAGACCTCACAGAAGAAACAGAGATAAACTGAACGAGAGTAGTCAACACTGCGGTTTAGTTTTAAGATTTACTTTTGTAACGAATTTATTTGTAAACAAAGAAAGAAAAAATAAAAAAAGAAAAAAGAAAGAAAAACTTCTTGCACAGAACAATTTCTGGAAATAGAAAATTGTTCTGTGCAAGAAGTATTTTTTAAAAAAACACTCCTCGTGACCTTGAAATCTGTGACGTAATACTAAAGTGTCGGAGCTGATGTCATCACCGGAAGTGGGGTAAGATAAGAAGCTTAGAGTATAAGGCTGTGACGTCGTGCTTACGCCATCACATGACGTCAAGCCGACGTCATCACATGTCGTCATGCTGACGCACACAAATGACGTCACACCCTTATCTTATCTCACTTCCGGTGATTGAGCCAGCTCCAGCACTTTCCACTACTTCCGTGCTTTGCACATACTTTAAACTTGATTGTTGAGAGCTGTTTAAACAAATCTGGTTGTACTGCCGTAATAAAAAAGGCCAAGGAAATCGTCACCTGGTTCAAGCAAAGCGTTGTTGCCAGTGATGAGCTACGTAAGGTGACAGATAAAAAAGTCATACAATCGGTTCCAACAAGGTGGAATTCAGTATTTTACATGCTTCAGCGGTTTATTGAACTGAGACCCTTCATCAATGACATAACTAATCGCCACTCTAAAGCTCCTCCAATGCTAACGGCCTCTGAACTTCAAGATGTAAACGAGCTCATTGGTTTATTAGAGCCGTTTGAAGCTGCCACTAAAAAGATGAGTGGCGACGAATACCTAACGACCAGCTAGGCTATCCCAATAGTTACCATCATAAAGAAGGAATTGGACGAAATGATCGTAACGAAGCCATCAACAATAGATGTTTTATCTGAAGCAAAAAAGGAAATGACTAAAAAATTTGGTCAAATTGAACATTCATTCTTAATGGCTATTGCCACTGTCTTGGACCCAAGATTCAAAAGAATATATTTTTCTGGAGCAGGCTTTGCGGAAGACCATTCTGCTGTCTTCCACCGAGAGTTTGGATTGCATAGATGTGACGGCACCACCACCGGACCTGATCTCTCCAATCCAATCTCCCATGAAGACTGCTACAACCACCACGATGCCTTCCACGGTGGCGAAGCCTTCTACGCTGGCCAAGACGCTAACATCACCCCAGCGCTCTACAGTTGCGAAGCCCTCTACGGTGCCCAAGACTCCATCACCCCAGCGCCCTTCCCAGAAATTCCTCAGCCTTCAAAACCTCCGTAAATCCTGTAACACATCCAGAACTCTTTGCTCCTATACTTTCCTGAAAGGGCCAAAGAAAGGGGAAAAATGCGGCGGAGAAAGTGCAATTTGTTCGGTATTTTGTTCAAAACACCAACCAAAGAAACCTCGCTCCGTCGCATTGACTCCTTCCACCACTTCCGAGCCCTGTACGAAGTTGCGGATAAACCGATTGAAGAGAGGCAAGCGATACTTCTTCGTTCGGATGGTTGACCGCTATAGGGTAAGATTGATGTGTGATGGCGTTTATTACACATTGCTCCTACCTCTTGGCATGGAACACCCTGAACGACCAAGTAGTCACCACTACCTCATCCGCAACTTGGATGGGCACGCAGAGTGGAAGCAAGCCCCAAAGTGTACTACTTGTTAGTTTACTTTGGGGTTTGCCACAAATGGCCTTTTTCAAGGCCTAAAAAAAAAAAAAAATGTAACATTCTACAGAGTTTAGAATGTTACAATTTTTTATATCTGAAGGTTGACCTTGAAATACATCCCCACCACTTTCTATCCTATAAAAGCGAGCAGCGCTTCAGTTGTGGTATCCACTTTGAGAGCGGACTTCACTCAAGAAACAAGTCCTCTCTTCCTTGGATATTGGAGTACGGCACTGCAAACCGGCTCTATATCCTTTACCTTCAAAACATCTGAATACGGCACTGCAAACTGGTTCAATGTTTTACTTCCTTAGATATTTGAGTATGGCACTGCAAACCGGCGCTATATATCTTTCCCTTTAAACATTCGAGTACGGCACTGCAAACCGGCTCAATGTTTTTCTCTTTCCTTTCTACCTTGACTTGTTTCGAGAAAAATGAATGGGGGATCAACTTCGGAGCAGAGTCTAGCTGTTACAAACTCACGTCTCAGTGGAGACTGGGTGTGAAGACCTCCAGCAGAGCCCTAGCTGTTACAAGCTCACGTCTCAGGCGAGACTGGGTGTGAAGACCTCCAGCAGAGTCCTAGCTGTTAAAAGCACACGTCTCTGGCGAGACGGGGTGTGAAGACCTCAAGCTCACGTCTCTGGCGAGACAGGGTGTTTAATTCGTATTATTAAAATAATCTACTTACCCTATTCCCCATATTATTTGTACTAATAATATATGTTTTCTCTTTCAGGAAAAATTTTGTCTTCCTTCTTCCTGTTGTGTCTTTTTCTGTAGCTGCATGTTTTCTCTTCTTCCTGTTCTGTCTTTTTCTGTAGCTGCATGTTTGCTTATGCTTTGAATGCTAAATACTAGTGTTTCTTTCTTTCTTTTTTCTAAGTTTGGAATGACCTTGACCTTTGACCTACAAGAGCGGTCAGTTATTACCCCCACCCGGTCAGTTACTACCCCCACTTCAACAATTGTCAGTACTATATAAGGACGTTGCTGTGTCCGAATTAGCATTATTGGGGAGATATGGCTGCACTTATAATTCTTAGAAGAAAAGCTAGGTCCAGGGAGGAGTTGGTGAAAAGTAATAGAGAGTTTACAGAGCTATTGTCCAAGTATACAAAAATGTATGCTATAGTCGAATATTCATGTTCTACCGTAAATTGTGTACAGTGTAGTTATAGCAGCAAATTAACGAAAACATTGCTTCCCATGTGGTCTGTACAGTATACTAGAATGTTTGACTTTCTAGCTGACATAACAATTTATGTAACACCTTAAATTTTTTTTTAAGGAAACGTCAAATTATAATCATTTGTAGTACAAATGTTTTATAATTTGACAACGATTTCCGCTTCTTTCAAATTACCTTGAACTTTATTTTTAACTTTATTCTTCAGAACAATTAAGAAGTGTTATAAGCAATAGGATCTAGCGTTACATGTTGTGTCACTGAGTTCATGGTCAAGATGAGTGTTTTTAAAAAAAACCTTCTTGTACAGAACAATTTCTTTCAAATTGTTCTGTACAAGAAGTTTTTTTGTTTTATTTTGTGTTTTTGTTTTATTTTTTATTAATTTTATTTACAAATATATAATGTACAACTTTAATCTTCGCTGCTACTATCTCCTGCAAAAAGCCTCTTCCTAACATACAACAGCCTCCTGCAGCAGTTTGCTCGGCCCCTTTCAATGTCATTGACATCGAGGGAGGTAGTCGGTGTTCTGGGTGATGTAGGCGGTGATG
>JAQJVL010004362.1:32500-46198 GCA_035578905.1 Stictocephala bisonia | reverse complement strand
ACTTTTATATTGAGAAATATTATGGGAAAAATTCCCAGTCTTACATTTGACCACTAACATTGTATACAGGGCTGGGCAAAATTCTGGAATATATTTATTAATTTCAAAACAATTGAAAGAAATGCAATAAAACTGTGTAGTTATATACATGTTTCTATACCAAACATTTAGACATACTTTACTTGTTTTTGGCATAGCCAGGCGATGGCCCATGAAGGAAGTCTTAAAAATTGTAAATGTAAGCCTATCTCGAATTTCACCTAATTGTAAAGGTCGATGTTTGTAAAACACAAGCGTCCATACCTGAGGTCAAAAGGATGATCCAGTCAGAAAATACAGCCACTCAAAGAATTCAATGTCAGGGTTGGGCAACAGTCTGGAATGTATTTACTAATTTTAAAACTATTAAAAGAAAATAATGAAACTTTGTAGTTATGTACATGTCCTTATACCAAACACATTGACATATTTTATTTGTTTTTTGAATATTCAGGGCATGGCCCATGAAGGATATCAGAAAATTATAAATGTAAGCCTACCTCGAGTTATACCTCATTTTAAATATCATTGTTTGTACAGTACAAGAGTGCAAAACTGAGGTCAAAATGATGACCTATTCACAAAATACAGCGATTGAAAGAATTTAATGTCATATTAATAATTCTTCTCAGTTATATAGCTATTTATTTAACAGTTTCTGGTCCCTGTTGTTGATTATGTTGCTGAGTATGTTGTTGATTGTTAACAATCGTAACAAAAGACTGCGTTATAAAAATATATATGCTATTTAACTAAGATAAAAAAAGAACATTTTATTAAAAACACTTTTGACAGTAGGTTTACTTAAAATTTTTTAAGAATATTACTATAATAATTTGATACTTACTTTTTGTGAAATTGAATTCCTCACATTCAGTTAGATAAATTATAGCTCTACTCAGCAATAGATACTAACTATCTAGCTTTAGTCTTCAGCAGTGTTAGTTATATGACATTACATTCTTTGAGAGGCTATATTTTCTGACTGGGTCATCCTTTTGACCTGATGTTTGCACTCTTATGTTTTGCTAACAAAGACCTTTAAAATAAGGTGCAACTCGAGGTAGGCTTACATTTAATATTTTTAAGACTTCCTTCATGGGGCATCCCCTTGATATGCAAAAAACAATAAAATATGTCTATGTGTTAAGTATAAGAACATATACATAACTACAAAGTTTCATTACTTTTCTTTTAATAGTTTTAATATTAATAAATACATTCCATACATTTGCCCAAACCTGATAATAAGTTCTTTGAGAGGCTATATTTTCTGACTGGGTCATCCTTTTGACCTAAGGTTTGAACTCTTGTATTTTACAAACAAATACCTTTAAAATTAGGTATAACTCGAGTTAGGCTTACATTTAACATTTTTAAGATTTCCTTCATGGGCCATCGCCTGGCTATGTGAAAAAAATATAAAATATGTCTAAACTTTTGGTATAGGGACATGTACATAACCTGAAAGTTTCATTACATTTCTTTCAATAATTTTTAAATTAATAAATATATTTCAGACTTTTGCCCAACATTGTATATTCCTTACACTTTCTAGAGAATACTGAAATGACGACTTTTTCACTATTCGTTTATAATACATTCATGTGATGTAATAATGAATCTATAAATATCAGATTTTTAAAAACCATTTTAAGAATTTATATTGAATATAAAATATAAATGTATATTGTAAAGTTTCCAAAATATTTTAATGCTTCAGGCAATAACGTATGAAACTGTGTTCAACAAAACTGAATGCACATTTAGGCAAATCCAAGTACTATAATTATTTAATGAAGTTTTATGGAGCAGCCATAATTAAGGAGCCAAGGGGTTAAGGTGGTGTTTTGCCACTCAGCCGATCCCGGTTTCGATTCCCGATAAGACAACTAACACTCAGTTTTTGCCTTGCCACTCTCTTGGTTGAGAAGTCACATTAAGCCGTTGGTCTTCAGGTTAAGTGCTGGAGAGGGCTGTTATCCCTAACTTAGCCTGCTATAGTAAAACGATCCTTAACTTTTCAAACATATGCGTCTTTCACAATATTTAAAACTAGATTTATATGCTATGAAAAGGTCATTGAAACACTGTCAGTACAGCGTGGACCAGGATAGTAATGTAATAGTCAGAGGAAGTTCTAAATAATAAGGAGATTGCACTCTGACTGTCACTTTTAGTTACACACAAATTAAATCACACGATACAAGATAAATATAAATTACAATATTATCTTTTTATATCACTTAAAATGAAAACAATGTTACATTTTTTTCATGAAAAAAACACAGTTTTTTTCTGTATGTAAAAAAAAGCATCGATATGAAACAAAGTATCAATATGAGCATAGACAGATGTTGATACTTTGTCTATGCTCATACAATATCTGTCACAGTTATAAAGCTGTCACTAATTGGTACTTATCACTTTACTGTAGGTTCTTTACTCCAGACTGTGAACTATCATTGATGACTGACACTAGACCGAATAGTCTGTCGAAGGGTGCTTTATAAGGTGCCTTATAGGAGGTTCAAAAAACTTGATATGTATATAGCTTTAAATTGATGTATTTAACGACTATTCAAGGTAAATTTCACACCATCTAGTAGCTTCTGGATTGGCCATGCCACACAAAATAATGATATAGATAGTGAGAGGGAGAGCTCTACTTATTTGTTATGGTCTAAAACGATAAGTTTGCTAAACAATTTCATTTCAATAGAGTAAATACTTGTTTATTATTATTTGATTTAAGTATATATTTTTAATATAGAATAATGTAATATAGTTTATTTTAATATTTAACTATTTTGTAGCTTCTTTGTACAATTACTCATTAGTAGGGTCAGGAATTACCGATTACAGATGAAGAGACATGATTATCAATAAATCTTCATATAGTTGATAAAATATTTGTTATTTAAAGTGGCACATTGGTGAAAACCTGGTTATCTTAACACATTGATTAAAATACAATTTTTTTATTAAATGGAGGAATAAATCATGTGGGTTTTTGGTAGCTGAATTTTTTTCGTTTTCTAGTGATCAGATTATACGTTTATAAACCTACTTCTTGGTTAAGAATCACAACCAATCAATTGTCTAAGCAAGCCTGTCAGATTGTTTCCAGCTGCTGAGCCTATTCTAGAGTCATTGCAGTAAAATAGACTACACTTATAGCCCAAGTGCATTGAGAACATCCCACTAAAGCGAATCATTGAGAAAAATATTTTAGCACATTTTAATTAAATAATTAATTAAACGTTCAATTAAATTATTAAATCAGCCCTTCGAAAATATTTTGTTGATTTAAAAAACAAATTATTTTTTATGGTTGACTGTTATAATATATTTGTAGCAAGTCGGTCAGATTCATATACATTTGTCAATTAGTTCTCTGTCATGTCCCCAAAGCACAGAATGGATTGGGTATAACGGGGAATCTACGTGAGAGAACTTCTGATTAGGGATTCCAATCGTATTGTAATCACTTATGTGACCCCAATAGTGCTTCTACAGTATACGAACCGTTCATTCACATAGTCCTTTTTGAAAAAAAAACTCATTTGTGGTTTATTATCTGTATGAAAACAATGTTTCTATGTGAGTATGAAGTTAATTACGAATCATAACTGATTCAAACTACTTACAGGTCATCAATTAGAGCCAATAAAAAGAAAACATTTGTTAAGTGAAGAATGAAAAAGGGCCTAACACTAGGCTTGAAAAAGAAAGTTATTAGTTCTTAAATTGATTGACTTTTTGATTTATATTCAATGATTTTATTTTTTGTGTGTGTATATAATATGGAAATAGTTTTATATTGAAATGAAAAATATAGTATTAATCAAACCTGACATGACACATTATAATTTGTAGTTTGCACTATCATATATCAGTGGCAATATTTGTTGTTTTACTGAGGGTTATTTTGAAAATGTAACCTGCCTAAATCGAAAATGTTAATTTTTACTAGTAATATTCACCATGAATTGTACTTGTTGTCTTTCTTTCTGCCTCTGATATGTTCCCGACAACTTAATTTCTCAGACAGAACAAAATTTATTAAAATATATTTCATATTGTATACTGTTTACTATTATCAAATGCATTTTGGTAGCTGCTATAGCCGGGAGATCACAAAGTCGTGACAATCCAGTGTTGTGACAAAAGATCACTTTACATTTTCAGATCACTGTGTATATATACAGAAAATAATACGAATCTTTTTATGATACAATATTTTTTTACTAAGAAAAACAGAGTGTATAACAAAAGGGAGTTTAATTAGAATTAAGGATAGATGAAAACCAGCGGTAATTGTTTAGGGGGAGCGGAGACAGGCAGCCATATTGAGAGAAATTGGATTTGACTAGCTCTAAGTCTCAGTGGAACCTCGGAATTGTTTCATCCACATGATACAATGTGTAACCAAAATATGAACTATAGTTCATATTTCGTTCGTCACGAAGGTGCAATATTTCGTTTGTTAAAATACATTTACTTATAAGTAAATGTATTTTAACAAACGAAATATTGCACCTAATAGTAACTTACTTACATTCTTAAATTTTGATAACTAGCTATATCGTTATATGGTTCATTTTATATATTGTTACATCTCATTGTATGATATATTATCTATCACAAGAAAGCTTACAGTAGTAAAATGGATGAAAATGAAGGGTGAATCACTGTGATGAATACAGGAGTAATAGTGTAATCATTGATGCTAACTAAGGTTGACTGTTCCTTAAAACGAGCTCTTTACTAATAGTCCAATAGGGACTTACGGTTTTACATGGACTCCGAACAGTAGTACTAGTATTATTCTCAATTATCTGACAAGCCTTATACTCACTTATCTATCCCTATGATGGCGGTAGAAGTACGTAGGCAACTATTATTAAACTGTGCCGGCTGTATTCTCATCGGAAAACTGAAGGACATTGTGTAGGTGAAGTTTCAAATAAAACATGTTTTCATAAACTTTCTCATAAGTTTAAGCAATTAATAATACACAATTTTAATCATGTTAGAAGAACAGAATATGGAAAATAATTATAGAAATATATAATGGGGGATTTCGTTTTATGGCATGTATTGCTTTATATCCAATTCAAATTAACTTCCTGGTACAAACACTACTAACGATAACAGTTCTAAACTCCTGTCAAAGACGTTTAATGTTTCCTTATACTTCTTAAAAATATGTACAAAGGAAATAAACTTATATAGTATATATTTTTAAGTTAAGACTAAATGCATTTATTATGTAATTCAAACAGTTTTATATAAATCATTAAGAATGAACTTTTTAATGTCTTAAATTGTCTATATCATCTTTTCGTTCGTATGAATGGAAGTATATTCATGTATTTATATAAAATATTAATTATATATTAATTATATTTATTTGGATGGTATTATTTTTATCAATCAATTGGTAATTTGATTGTAAAATGCATGTTATAAAATATTCTTTTTGTAATATATGTAACTAAAGGGGATTTAATAATTTTATGATTCTTATATGTGATGCATTCTTTAATGTAACAATCATAGGATTGCTTAAGGTTTAGCATTAATTTACCGAAGTTAAATAATTAAATAATATTATTAATTATTAAATAAATAATTGTTATATTTGTTTGAGTACTGAGCATTGTATTTAAGTGTTATATTTATTATATATACTATATATTGTTCTAGTTATTTCTTGTTTAAATTTATTTTATAATTCGTCTCATTCCTTATATAGTTGTATAATGTAGGTAAACTAACTGGATTTAATAGTTATTTTCTTATTAATATTTTATATTAGGATTCACTATTATTGTATTTACATTACAGTAAGACGTATTATAACAGGAATTGTTATGGTTACTTTATACGACTTATAAGTAAAAATATAATTTGGACGGACTCAACAATATTGTAATATAGGGGTTTTTAAGTGAAGATAATATGCACTGGCGCATGTTCTGAGTGCTATTTGGTTTATTAAATAATGCCCTCTAGCTTCAATAATGTATCCTGAGGTTTATATGGTTTTTTATTATTTTTAATAACTTTTAATATGATTAAAATGCATTATTTTGAGTGTATTTTATTCAATAATAATGTTGAAATATGCAAGCCCTTGCCTGTAACTTTTGGATTGAGTGCCAATGTAGTGAGTTTTATATTATGTTGTGTTCTGCAGTATTCGGTGTATTATTTTCAATTTATTAAATAACTCAGATACAGCCTATAATTGTTCATTTTTGAAAAGAAAACAATACTCCAAATGTAAGAAAATAACAAATTTAAATTATTCAAATCCACCGAAAAATAAACAAAACACATCATTTCCAATAAGTATAAAAGAACGGTATTTGTTTACTAGGTAGTTTAAAAGTTTTGTTCTTAAATGGAAGTATTAACACTAGTTTTAATGTTTTGTGAATTATCTCTATTTTAATTTTGTCTGTTAACCAAAAAATGTTAAGAATTTTCCTTAAGATAATTTTTAGATTTTGATAATGCGCATCCTTAAGCAATCATCTTACCACAGTAAACTTAAATTTGTATAAAATAACATTGTTATTTTTATTAGATCCTGCCATTCATATTTTATTACATAAGTTATTTCACTATTGTACTACACTATTGCTTCAAAATGCATGATTAAGTTATTTTTAATACAGAAGACAGAAACAGAGGCCACATACAATTGTGCGCTTATTGTGTGTCAAGTAATTTCTCCATTTTACCATGCAATGGCAAAGCCAGCAGCTTGTTAGTGCTTCTCTTATTACTTCACGGAGAGACGGAGTAACCATTATCACAGACGTACAGTATAAAGGTGTACAGTAGTTGTAATCTTTCTGTAACTGCCATCGGGACCGAAAGACACTTTTTATTAGTACTTAATTTTAGTACCGATTATTAATTCTAAACGATATCAATCGTAGAACGACTTAATTTTATCTTGTATAAAAAATTTTCATCTGATTTTTAAGCCGGATGATACGGACGGCCGGATAAAGCAAAGCCAGATAATTAAGGACGTTATTTATAATAAATAGCTCTTAGAATTAGTTACAGATTTAGAGAGTAAAACCATATTATCTTATTTATTAATAAATATTTGCAATAATTGTATATTATTTGGCATATTTTTCACACATTTTCTCAGAGATGAGAACTAGAAAAAAAGATCCTCAACGTTGTTGAGAAGCTTTATACTGATAGAGCTTAAATATGACAAATCTACAACGCATTACCTAAAGTTTGTTTAAAGTTCCATAAAACTAGCATACTTTTAAATCTCAATAATATTTACAGAGCTAAAACAACTATTTATGTATCAACTGATGTGATAACGAATTTCTAATCGAAACATGTCCATCAATTCATTCATCATCATGATTCCAGAGCCTGAAACAGATTTGATATAACGAGAAATCTACGTGAGAAGAACTTTGACTACAGTTTCCAATCACTGTAATTCACGTACATGATTTGTGGTGCGGAGGTTTATGGGTGAAATAGTAATTAAAATTGAAAAATCTATCCATGCTTTGTCTGAACTACTTTAGAAGATATTTTTTAACTTAATTATATTTTAAGAAATAGTAGCCTATATTTATTAAATGCCAACCAATGTGAATTTGGAAGGTTATATAATGTGATTACTACACCGGTCTCAGTATGGCCACCATCAACTGTTGGTGTATATTTGTGAAAATATTTCATCATTTGACTTAATGCAACTAATTTCTGTGTTATAAAGTGTGATTAATTTATAATTTTTATTTTTATAAAACATACAATAACAATAACAATGCTTAAATAACATTGATCAATGTTAATTTCAAAACAACCTTAATACAAATTAGGGTGTCCTCCTCAATACAACCTCAATACATAAATCATATGTCCTCGATGGTGTAATATGAATTAATAACTTAGCTAATATAAATTGATATCAAAGTATGTCGGATATGACCATTAGACATATTGGTTGGAATGAACCACTAAACTGATGCTGAACGTTTTTAACTTATTTATTTTTTGATTTGAACCGTTTTAGAATAGTTTAACTGATAAAGTTTATGTTGCTTCAATGAGTGAATAAACATTCAAAACTGTTTGACTGCTAAAGATATTCTTTGTTTTAACTTATAAAATATCATCCATCACTAATATACAGTATAATGTTGTTTTACAGTTTATATTGTTCATATTGTGGCAGTGCTGTAAAAACGATATTGCAAAGTTTTGGTTAGACTTATACACCTAACGTACTCTTTTTACTATCTACCATATTATTTTTTAAAGACACTATATTAACAAGAATATGATATAAATGATTCATGAATAAAGAACAAACAACGCTGATCAGAGAATCACTGTTTAAACCCCTAAGTGATCGGAATGTCCATGAGAAACATAGATATAGCGTATATTTGTGTAGCGTATTGTGTTTAAATATGCGGAACTAAAATTACATTCAGTTATAGGTAACAGGCTCTTGTGTGTTTTTAATAGGTAAAATTATAAATTTATATTTCAATATTTCGTCTTGCTTAGTCTCCTTTAATTCCGAATATCTAATAAAGTTATTTAAAATTAGAATCGACTTGTTTTCAAACATCGGATTTTATAATGTAAGAATCAACTTCGCTTTAGCTGTATATTTATTTTGTATAAAGTTCTACATTTATTGAATGCCACTTTATTTCTTTGCATAGTAGGTGTTATTTTTGTTTACACTATGTTATAAAAGAACGAAATTAAAGTTTTTTAAACAATTTTATTTGATATTGATTAATTTGATTTTTCTCCTACAAATCACGCAAACAAATTAGTGTTTAGAAATGCATTTTCTATTCAAAAGATGATCATATACAGGCCTACATAAATCCGAATATGTAGACTTACATTTCATATTAAGTTTTTTTTTCCATTTTATCTAATATTATTGAAGAATTTGTTTATTTTGAGAAGAGAAGTCATAATTTCAAATACTTTTATGGTAGTTTCATATAGTGGGGCACTTTGTTTTTCTAATGTCCTTATCTTAAACCAGTTTTTTCGTCTTGAGTCATATTAAACAAAAAAAATGTATTGTAGCTCCAGTTCTATGCGAAAACCACTCATTTTGTTTTAAATAAAACTGACAAACCTATTCAGTAGTCTCATTCTGCATGCCTATTATTGTCATAAGGTACTAGTGAATTCTTATCAAGCCAATCTTTAACCTTCGTACATCACTGCTGGCCACCATGTCCTCATTCATGTTTCTGATTGTAACTGCTACAGTTGTAGTTCAAATGTGACTTTTAACATGCCTCTTTCACTAGTGAATGCTGCTAGAATGGTGGCATTAGTTGAAAATGGCAATAACGTTCGTCGAGTGACGGAGGTCACAGGACTATCACATTTAAGCATTAATAGAGCTATTATCCTATTCAGGCTGACTGGTAGTTATGGTAGATCGGCCGTATCGGGTCGTGGCCAAGCAACTAATACTGGGATGATAGGTTTACAGTTAGAAGAAGGTTGCAGAAAAGAGAAATTAATGCTTGTCGGCCTGCCACTAAGCCAAGACTGACGCACACGTCACCGGCAAGCTTGATAGCAATTTGAAAAAGAAAAAAACACAAACTCGACTATTGACTGTTGGAGTCAAATATAATCCTCTGACATGTCCAGATTCTCTCTCAGATCTCCTGATAGTCGGGAAAGGGCGTGGAGAAGGCGACGGGAGTGATATCACTATCATGGTGTGGGGCGGAATATCAGCAGAAGCTCGCACGGACTTAGTCGTTTTTCATAGACGAACTTTAAATGGTCAGAGGTATGTGGAAGAGGTTCTAGCAGAACATGTTATAGTTTATGGAGGATTTGTTGGGCCAGATTTCGTTTTCATGCATGACAATGTTCAACCCCATATCGCTAGAAAGGTGGACGATTACCATCAGGAAGTATAAATAAATACGATGGAGCGGCCAGCACATAGCCCGGACTTAAATCCGATTGAACACACCTGGAACCAGATTGGGAGGGCAATTAGAAGTCAACGTGGTGAGCTGCTAACTTTGGATCACCTTCGACAGGCTGTACAGGCAGAATGGAACAGTATTGGTCAACAGAACATACAGAATGTAATTGAAAGCATGCCTAGGCAACTAGAAGCAGTTATCAAAGCTCGAGGAGGAAATACGGGGTACTGAACTTCCTGAAATGGAAAACTTAAAACCCACCAATCCTAAAAGAACGCTGGCTCATTTGTGTTTCTTTAACGTATGAAAACCCTATTATCATTTATTGTAAAAGTACCCCATGGTACATTTTAAGAAACCGATTTGATTTAATAATAACTAAAGCTTCCGGTAATAATGGATTGTATTTCTTTTTATTATGTTATTTCTTGTCAGTAATTATGCTCAAGTTGGTTTAAACTAAGACACATATTATAGAAAACAAAAATGTCCCACTTTTTTGCACCCCAGTGTATTTGTGAAACATTTCTTTTCGTAAAGACTAGAAATTTCAATTTATGCCAAAGAACAAACGTCATTAGTCACAAGACGCTTAAGAAAAGCTGTAAGGGCTTGCGATTTCTCATTGCAAGTAATTTCGCAACTGAGTTTTTTAAATCCTATTTCCTTTACTGTCATGATATGATATCTGATATATGATATTTTAAGTTTTAGAATTTCCTAAAGAGTTTTAATTTTATGATTGCCTATTTTTGATCAATAACATGCTTTTCTTTACTATAACCTCACCATCAAATGAATGTGAAATATGTAATTGTGAAAATAAAACAATTTACCATTGATATGTGAATTCGTTAAATTTTATGTTACAAAATTTAGATTTCTGGAAAAATTACTAGTATCAATTAGATTATCATATAAAATATTGTAAATGAAATATTTATTGTTATAAAAGTTAAATTCAACTAGTAGTAAGTACCATGGCAATAGAGAACTGAAGCCATTAACTGCTTAGAAATTGGAAAGCAATTTTATATGTAAAACAGTTTACTGCCTAAAATATGTTATTATTATTGATTAGCATTTAGTACGTTACTACACTAAATTATATAGTGCATTTTATAGACTTTACTATCTATGAACTACTGATCATTTTTTATTTTTTATCAAGGGCTATTTGTAACAAAATTGTTTAGTGAAAAACTGAAAAATATTACTAGGAATAATAAGACCTAGAAACACAGGTTAATTAAATGATACCTATTTAATAGTTTATTTACTATTATTCCACTTTGCTCTTATGAAATATTTTATTTTATAATATTTGTTTAAGTTTTTACATTTTATTCAAACTTATCCTCATCTTATTTTATAGTATAGAACATACTAGTCTTAATTAATTTTAAAATCCATTAATTACATTATTATATATTATATCTAAACCTAGCGCCACTATATATTTGTCTAAGGAGTGTAACATGCAGTTTAACTAGCATTTACTAGTTTTAGAGTAATTATTTACACCACTACATTTTTTCCAAAAATCAAATATAATTTGACGCCTGTTATTGAAAATATTTAAAATTGCACGAGGACATAATACTAAATAGATAAGGAAAATTTAAATTTTGTTTGTATTAATTAAGTAATCCATGTTCTTAAATAATTTGAAATAATATCTAGGTTTTGTTAATGTATACAATACTATGTATCGTACGCTAATATTATGTGCGGATTGATAACGCAGTAATGAGAGTAACTTGTGACCAGTCTCCTATTATATCATAAACCCGATATAATAAACATATCCATGTACTATTTGAGCATTCTGAAGATTGGGGAAAATATGTGAATTAAAAAAGAATTTGATATATAAATATTTAAAATAAAATCTCGATCAATTATAGTTATTACATAATAATCTAACGTATATTTAAAATGGAATAAATTACTTTCCCCATAATTATGTTAGGGTAGAAAATAATTTTGGGTTTCCAATATTTCATAAAGAAACTTATTGGGATTCATCCCTAGTCTTTTTTCATGCACTAAATACTAATTACACTATGATATTATATTCTGACTTAACTAAAACAGCAATATAACTTGAGCCTACATGATAACCTAAACACACAAACACTTTACACCATAGTTTCTTTGGATGGTAGCTATACGACGACTTATTTTTATTTAATAAATTTAGTAATGATAGACTATTTTACAGGCTAGACAAGGATCGTTGGACTTTTTCTATTTCTACGTTAAGACACTCTAGACGAAATTCGGACTTGGTACAACCCAAGAAGAATTTTTCAACTACTAAATCTAAATTACAAGTCCAACAATCCTTGTCTAACCTATCGAATACTCCATTATTATAAAGAATAAAATTAAAATAACTAAATTAACATATAGTTACTATTTTAACTATGAACAGTAAAATATATTGAAATACTTATGTAATATTTATGATAACGGTGTTCTGGAAGCTAATATGAGCATCCAGGCCGACAGTTTTGTCTGGATAGGCATTGTTGATACAAGTAAACAAACCAGCTGAAACAATGCGTATAGCAATGGTTGTCGCTTTGGTTTATGTGATATTGGCAGTAAAGTTTTGTAGTGTGATAAAGTTGTACAACAATGTTTTGCCAACAGTAAATGTCGAGTCTTTGTTTTACTTACGTCTGGTATTGTATGAGAGCATGCGTATGTGTCATTATTTTGTATATTTGTTATTTGTTTGTATATTTGTATGTGTTTGTATATTTGTATATTATCGATACCACTGTACGTGTATGGGCGGGCGGGTGGGTAATTGTTATTATATGTAATGTTGAATGGTAGTCAAGGTTAAGATGTTGTGTAAGTAAGAGTACTGAGTGTCAGACTTGTCAGTTAGCTGAAAATCAGACCAACACTACGTGGTTCGGATCCCACGTAGAGCTGCGCTGGCTATTGGGCTGTTAATGTACTTTTTATTTACATATCAACACAAACAAACTAATATTTACGTGTCTGCTGTCGTTATAAGCGTTAGTAATTAAAAAGTCAGAGATGCTCTAAACATTTTAATATTTTAAAATTATGTAGTAGTTTGTCTAAAATTATAGATGTATAAGCTAAAAAATATATGTATGGCCACCAATTATACAGTTGAGCTATAAATAAAATCAACCAATTGTTAATTAAAATTAGGTAAGTAAGTGAGATTATATGAAGTCATTTTGAGGAAACTTATAATTTTGTAGTTTTGAAGGGTGGAAAAAAACTTTTAAATATATCACAGCATAAAATGAAAACAAATAAGATGTTAACTATCAATGAACATTATTGAGGATTTATTATTTTATTCATAGTTTATTACGAAGCTTATTCAATAATTATGTTACAAATTGGCAAAGAACATCATTTCATGATTATAAAATGTACTGTTCAAGTAAGCAAATACACAATTTTGTATTTTTATGCATAATCATTTGTATAAAAATGGGTTTTTAATTTATTTGATTTTAGATTCTGTAGTCTTGTAATCTACAGAATAATTGTAAGTGTTGTTTATACATTCTTATTTCTTGGACCATTCCATAGTGATTATACAGTTATTTCACATTCCATAAATAAACGCAGGGAGTGAAGTCTTTTTTAACTTAGCAATGATTATTAA
>JAQJVL010004362.1:0-27500 GCA_035578905.1 Stictocephala bisonia | reverse complement strand
GTCAGTAGTTATTGGCACCTATACTCAGTTATGGCACATAGATAAGCTAGTTATTGGAAATCATATTGTTGCAATCTTTGAGCTGTTACTTATCACCAATCCTACATAGGCTATCTGCCTGTGTATATAAAAGGCTTACTAAAATTGAAAATTGAAAAAAATAGAGTGCCAATAATTAGTGTGTGCTAATTATACCTACCTTCACCGTTCTTAGCATGCCGATAATACCAGTAATTGTCAGTGCCAACTAGAATTACATCAAAAAATCCAGTCAGTTGTTGTCATGCCGATTTTACGATTTATTGGCACTGCCAGTTAGGTAGCAATAACTGAAAACGAATAAAAATCAGAATCAGTGTTATCTCCACCTTTGACACATAATGTGCAGGTAAAGACACGAAATATTTAAGGTTATGTGAACAATAGTACTTAATGAATTCATACATAATATTTCCAATACAAAAGTATTTACAGAGGGTAAGTAAACTGAACTACAACAATTGAATTTACTTATGATTTTTCTAAGTACTGAAGCAACATTTCTTTTAATATGACACACGTTTGTTATAACTGTATAGCAGCCGAAACAGAAGGTTCCACTTCATTGAAACAGACGGCAAGTGATAAGACATGGCCTGTGTCTGACATGCATACGTCAGTCAAGTTTTTGGGATTTTTGATGGATTTGTTTAATCACAGCAATAATTAAATAATAGGGTGCCAATAACTAGTGTTTGCCAACAATAACTGCCTTTACCATACATTTGGACTTGAGTTTATTTTAAACTTTTGTTCCTATATTCTGCGCGTGTATGAGTGAATTGCTTTGACTATTAACATAATGCAATTCCTTCCGTTTGTAAGGTAGAGGAATGGAGTGTGGACTTTGAGTTCGATGTTTAGAAGCAAAATTTTGACCTCTGGAAAGGTTGACCTTTCATTTACGTTTTAAATAATTTTAATATAAACCACCTAATTCCCTGTCATGTTAACATATTGATTTGGTTATCAACTTTTTCTTTAATTTTAGATGTTTAAATAATAAGTTATGTTCATGTTAACCATTTTACTTATTTTATCATTGTTTATGTTGCAATGACTTTATACTGACACTATTATCGAATATTCCTTAGCATTCTTGCACATATTGGACCAAGGTTATTATTAAAAAAAAAACACTTTTTAGCAATATATAATGTGTTAAAATGTAGAACTATGGATATTATTTAATTATATTTATTTGCTTTGACCAACGTATATTCGTATAAAATGCTTAATTGTTGAAGGAAAACTGGATTTGTATTCATCCATTAAATACCATGCGAAAGTTTTTTTTTTGTTAACAACAAAACATTTTTATAATAGAATATTATAGTATTTATATTTATACGAGTATAATATATTTTAATAGAATGCAACTTACCATTTTGACTTCAAAGGGGTTATTTTCTCCTATGTGAACATTTTATTCAGTGTTTTGATTATGTACACTGCTTCCAGTCATGACAGAAATACACTTTAATGTCATAAATTGGCTGTAGTAATTGCTGTTTCAATTGTCATTAAATACTGTACTTCCATAGGAATGTGGATTACATTTTTAAGTTGTAGAATGTTTTAAAAATAGTAGATACTTTATTTATAACTATCAAAATGTTATTATATTTATTTTTATAATACATAATACTAGTAAACAATAATCATTCCAAAATATGAAAGTCTATTAAATATTAAACAGGTGTAAAATTAATGTACTTATATTCAAGTAGTCATGAGTAGGATACATATAAAGAATGGTTTTTTGATACTATCTTATGTCATGTCATCGATTTTTAGTGAGTTTTAGAATAATATTGTAATAAATAATTTTAAAACATAACATCAAGGTAAGATCCTTGACTGTAAGAATTATTTACTCTAATTACTATTATATTCCATTATATCCATCATATATGAAAACAACTCCTGAATATCATGCACACTAATATTAAAAGTGTTAAAGGATTTGACCACAAAGCCGAGATATTGTGTGTCGTTAGTTTCTTTAAAAAAGACAAGTTAGGTAAGAGAGTTAAAGTTAAAAGGCCTAAATACAATTATCTTAAAACAGACTTAATTTTATTACTAAGTATTTGGCCTATAATTACTATGGCATATGAGAAAGGACAATTTCCGTTGAAAGGGTGTGATGAATAATGGAGCGACAGTTTATTGGATGGCTAAAGTTTGCGGAGAGCCTCTTGTGTCCGGGGTCAGCGATGACGTAAATAACTCATTAGGGATTACTACTAAGAGTGAAAATATTTCGTAATTACAAGAAAACCTATTACAAACAAACGTAGTGAAACGTTCCATTTTATTTTTCAATGCGTTACCAAATATGTATATAAAGGTAAATAAATTTTACTTAAATTATTTAAAAAAGCAAGTATGTTTTCTCTTCTATCTAAATACTTGTGGGTACTTTCTCTTATCGAAAGTAATGCTAAAACAATAGTTCAAGGTTTTATGCAAGACAGGAATCCACACTGATAATACTTGTCTGCACTAACGGTGAAGAGAGTAACCCAGCTACTCAGGCAGAGATTTTAGGAGTATTGTTCTCTATTTGGTTCTCTTAATACTGACACGACGTGCGCGTAGTGGATACCATCGATGAGAACAATACTAAAGATATCTGGAGTGTCCGTGTCGGGTGGTAATCAGGATGTTGATTAGGGAGGATATTGATTATCAGGTCTATCAATTTGATGAAAATCAGTCCAATAGTACGTGATCCAGTGTACTTGTAAACCTGTAGGTCATTACTCACACTAGCTTTTTGGCTATTAGTAAATTTTAATTTCTAAGCTAGACCAACTAAGTTGGTAACAAGACTACACAAGTCATCCATTCTTGACCTACCCTCAGTTAATCACTCATATTTGCCTTAAAATACGTACAATCTGTGTTGGCATCTCGAATCTGCAGAGTAACTTCACGTTTGTAGGACTTCCCGTTTATATGTTGCAAGTGCAACAGTGACTTTATCTCTGTCTATGTGTCCTTTTTATTACTAAATAATTCACCGATTGTAAGGGGAGTTTGGAATTGTATGTATTTGTTTTCAAAGGTTATGTTTAAGTATATTTTTATTCGAATGCAACGAGGATTCAGCCCAAACTAGGTTTTAAAGTTTCGATATTAATGAAGTGGATTTATTTAATTTAAGTAAAAATATTGGGTGGTTATATATCAAATTGAAATAAGTTGCAGTCATTGAGCCACTCTAAATTAATTTACGATATTACTAATGAAGTTCAACCAATAATGTCTCTTGTCAAAATTGAACGCCAAATCCAAAGGCCGAGGATTCAAGCGCGCAGCGAGTGACGTAAAACGTGCCGGGGTGTCCACTAATATCACTTAATGCCAGTTATAAGAAAACAGTGTTTCCATCAAATGGCTGCCACAGTGATAGGTATTGTGCTGATAGATTTTTTTGTGCTATATATCTATAAATTATAAGTAATATAATTTATAGATATATAGAGCTGATAGTTCAACAACATCAAATATTAAACTTCCAATAACAATTAAAATTATAGGATCATTGAGGGTTCATTTTATACTGAACAATTAATTAATTTTATAATAATCAAATTAAACTACCACCCCATCATTTTCACTAAAGCTATATTTTACAAATAAACAAAAATAAAATGTCTATTATATTATATTCCATCATAAAACAATTATTGAAAATCATCAATATCAACCAATCCTTAGAATCAGGAAAAATACAGCCTGCCTTATACGAGTTGTATTGATGTTCCTGTCTCGGCTATAAATCCAGTATTGTTTATATAAACGGAGTTCTGAGACTGCTGGCAGTCACGACACATATCTTACAGATAACTTAAAATGACCAGAATCAACTGCCAAAAATATGTTTGAATTAAAGAAGACGCATTTGAACTTTTTAAGATTAAATGCTGAGGTTCATCGGCTATTACATTGCCTTTTATTAACAAAGATAATAATTTACCGCTTTTTTAGCCGTTACCATAATTTGTATAAAAAGGAAGATCTACTTTTTTACCTTAACTTAAGCATTCCGCATAAAAATCTAATCTGTGCGGGGAACTTATAAGACAGACTAAGGGGCAGAACTAGTACAGTACAAGGTAGATTTTACTGATTAAAACAGTCAAGGCTAGGTTATATAACTTTTGAAATATGTAATACGAAAGCTCTGGAATATTCAAACTGTTGTTGTCTGTCTTTAGCCTACACTAGAGGCAGGGACAAGCTCCGAACACAGCAACACAGATTGGCACTATCAGACCACATGCCACATCAGGTCGGTGTCAGACTAATCAACAAATTACCTGAAAGATTTCTATTTAATAACCAAACTCAATTCAAAACTCGACTTAGACACCTCTTGATGTCTAAAGCTTTCTATTCTGTGGCTGAGATCATGATGAGTCACTGGGAAGATTAAATAGCAGGACAGGAAGGCAGCGTGATTGTGGCTGTATAAATGTTAGAAATATATGTATTTGAATATGGTGTGAATGACAATTTGTTGTTTAGTTTTAGAATTTTAATACATTTTACATATTATACTTATATTATGTTGATGATTGCGTTACATGTTAAAAAATTGTTACCATGCAATAAAAAGTTTATCTATTTATTATTTAGTTAGCTAACTTGTTAGTTCATATTTATTCCGTACGTTTAAAATCTTATCTGTGTGAAGTACAGAGTCAGTTTAAACAGTTTTAATAAGTGAGAGCTCTATTAGACTATTTTGTGATTATTTATACCATACTGTTCTCAGGCATACTCGTTTGAAGAAAATCCATAGTTCTACTTTTCCAAAATGGTTTAATAATGAACTTAAAAGATTGGTGGTCGATAAAAAGATAGCACACAAGATGTACAAGTTGACTGCTGACCCTGTTCATTTGGAGAGCTTTAGAATGTTTTGAAATGTTTGTAGCAATTTGGCAAGGAAATGTTTTAATGACTACATTGGCAACGTCAAAAATAGTATACCTCATAATATTAAGTCTTATATTCTGGTCACATAATATGGGTCCTTTCTCGTCCCATATTAATAACATGAAGAGTGGCTCTGCTCTTCCAAATATTCTAAGTTTCAACTCTAAGGTGGCTGAAACTCCAAGGGAGAAATGTGAACTGTTTGCTGAGTACTTTTCATCTGTCTTCAACGATGTGCAAGTCCCAGTTCCTTGCTTTGACTTTGAATGGAATTCAACTTTTCCACAGTGTATTATTACACCTACAGATGTCGAACGAAGACTTGGTGCTCTGGATGCTCGTAAAGGTGATGGACCTGATAGCATTTCTCCTTTAACGCTTAATCTTGGCTCCTCAATTAGCTACCTTGTTCTCTTCTTTGCTGAACTTTGGTGTTTTCCCTTCAACACTTAAGCATGGATTTGTTCAAATCTGCTAATCTTCAAATCTGATGGCATAAATGATGTGAGGAACATAGACCCGTCGTGATCCAACCTGCTATGGTCAAAGTATTCGAAAGTATAATCATGGTCCACCTTTACTTCAATATGCGTAAATTTATATCTCTTGAGCAACATGGTCTCCTTCTCTCTCGATCCACAGTTACCAGCTTGCTTAAATTCCAGAAGTTTGTAATGTCGGCTTTTGATGATTCTTGTCAAGTGGATTGCATTTATTTAGACATGTTTAAGGTCTTTGTTAGAATTTATTTTCACCTATAACTTGCCAAGCTTGAAGGTTACGCCATTCAGTGTTCACTCCTGAAGTGGTTGAACCTTAGAGATATACCTTAGAGATATATCTTACTGTGAAAATCGATGGAAGTACTTCAACTCCTTTTAAAGTCTTATCTGGAGATCCTCAAGGATCTCATTTGGGTCCCTTTTTGTTTCTAATATTCATGAATGACATCCATAACATTATACACACAAAATCCATTATGTATGCTGATGATACTAATATTTTTCATAAAATTATTTCCGATGGATACTTCAGCACTATTTTAATGGCATTTTTGACTGGTGCAATGCTAATGGTATGGAATTGAATACAGGAAAATATATAGTTTTATAATTTAATCGTTGATCTAATATCGTCTCAAATGATTACTTGTTGGTAAATACTCCTTTGAAAAGAGTCGAGAAGTTCAGGGATCTAGGAGTCATTCAATCACCTTTACTTAGTCCATAGGAGCATATCCTGCATATTGTTGCAAGAGCCAACTCTCCGCTTGGGTTTATCTTAAGATCTACAAAACATTTAGTTTCTCCTTACTCTCTGGCAATCTTGCACAACTCTCTAGTCCACCCTGTTCTTGAATATGGGTCGGTTATCTGGACTCCTTACTTGATCAACCAAGTGGATCAAATAAATGTTGTACATAGCCGCTTTATCAGAATGCTTGGCTGCAGACTGTGCTTAACTCATCGTAGCACTGCAATATCTGAATCGGAAAACCAGTTTGATCTTGTTCCACTGGACTAGAGGCGTCAACTTGCCGACTTGGTAACTCTTTCCAAACTTGTTAATGGATTGCTCGACTGCCCTTAGCTTCTCAGTGGAGTGGATCTGTCCATCCCAAGAGGAACACGTTTCAGGACCATCTTTCGCAGGCGTCAACATTCCTCCTACTACTCTTACCACAGTAGTATTTCAGGACTCTTAAGAATTGGACGTGATATTGCATCCCACATTGACTTTTTTGGGGAATCTGTCGTCTCATTTAAAAGTAAAGCATCTCTAATTCTACGAAATTGACATTTTTGATAATTGGGTTTCCTATTTTAGTTAGAAATAATATACTGATTTAGATGTGGAGTATTTAAGTTAATTAATATCTATCAATGTTTAGAATTTATAAACTGTAGTTTCTTAATATTATTGTAAACTCACTTTTTTCTCCTATTTTAATTAATCGTAATCAGAAATAGAATATTTATTTTATCATAGTTGTTTATATATTTATACTGTTATTTATAAAGTGTTAAGTTATTATTCTCGTTTATCAATAGTTTATTTACTGTTACTAATTGTTAATTTTTGTTTTGTTTTTGTTGTTACGTATTTTATTATACATGTATATTTTCGTAGTTTTTCTAACATTCATATTCTTTTGTGATGTATGTTGTAATGTCTTAAAATTAATTACTGTTATAATTTTTATTAGTAGTTATAAATTACTATTTGTGTTTTTCTTTGTAAAAATAGTGTGCACAGTTGGTAGGAATAAATTTAGAAAAAATAAATTTATTAACTAATTTGACCAATTAACTCCGTCCATAAAAACATTTTGGTTACAGGATTCAGCCACTCGAGCCTTGGTTGTTAAGGGAAAAAATAACTACAATATCTGTAAACAGTCTGAGCTGACATAAGGAGAACTTAAACCAATCAACTCTGTCCATTACCTCTATTGGGTTATTGGCTTTAGTCACTCGACCCTTGGTTGTTAAGGGAACAAGTAACTTCAATATCTGTAAACAGTCTGGGCTGACATAATGAGAACTTAAACCAATCAACTCTGTCCATTACCTATATTGAGTTATTGGCTTTAGTCACTCGACCCTTGGTTGTTAAGGGAACAAGTAAGTGCAATATCTGTAATTAGTCCAAACTGTTGTCTTGTGAAACCAATCAAGTCGGTTTATTAAATTTATCTGGTTACTAGCTATACCCAATCAGCCTATGATTTAGAATTTAGTATTATAGTTTGATGAACTAAAACTGCGTTCATTTCCCAATTCAAGCAATTTGCAAGATTTAGTTGATAGCTCAATAACTCTTTTATTCAAATAAAATCAACATGTTACATGCATTAGTCTTGTCAACATTTGTGCATTAATTATAACAATTTTGACTATTAAAATACACACAATAGCAACATAATATTATGTAACTTGAAAATGACCATGAATACTGTGCAAACGTAGGAACTCAAATTTAAACTCTTGTTATATGGTTTTCAAAAATCTTGAGCTCCGTCAGTCATGAACACTGTAAAAACACTTATTAATCAAAAAGGAGTTTAGCTTGTTTTTAAAGTTCGAGTTTGATAATTTTGATTATGTACAGTTGGACATATAGCATCGTTGATCATGCTAACATTTGAATACTATATCAGCAATATTTGTTTGACACATTATACATTATATTTTTCATAATGAATAGTCATTTTTACAAAATACATTATCGTTTGCATTATTCTTACTAAACAAACTTATATATTTTATAAAGTGGCATAGTAAATTTTTGTTGTTGTAATATTATTTTACTGTCAGTTAAATAGTAAGAAAAGGTTAACAGTGTTAGTTTAATTAAAACTTTACTACAGTAGTTTTATTGAAATATTATATAGCCAATAATATTTAAACTTGACTTCTTAAGGGAAACTTTTCCCTTTAAAACTTTACTGTAAAGAACAACATTATCCTTCATTATGCGTTTTTATGTAACGCTAAAAATAAATAACATACTGTGGGTGTTTTGTCTTCTTAGAGTAAAACGTGGTATAGGAAAAAATTGAACTTTATTAAATACTATTACAAAACTCAACACTGGAAAACAAATCACGTATTTTAAAAAAAATTACGTTAGTCACATTTCCAAGCGACCATTCCAGTTGTTGCAATAGAATTTATTTTATACACAGACGTGTACGGTTTCTTCTTTATATTATCTTTCGTTTATTTATCTAAAGGCATTAATGAAGAAAATGAATTATTATGCATCTATCAAAATCGTGTTTGTTATCTCTTTTGGATGTAGTATTTGGGTGGGTGGGTCACTACTACTGTATGTGTATGGGTGGGTGAGTGGGTCACTACCACTGTACGTGTATGGTTGGGTGGGTGGGTCACTACTACTGTACATATATGGGTGGGTGAGTGGGTCACTACCACTGTACGTTTATGGGTGAGTGAGTGGGTCACTATCATTGTAAATATATGGGTGAGTGAGTGTGTCACCTCTCCTTTATCCGATTTTTGCCAACTATGTGTATCACAAACCAATTACTCAACTGTACGTTTGAACAGCACAGTGATCTCCATGGATGTCTTATGTACTCAGCTTTTCAGACTAGATTGCACTATTTCTAAAATTAGAGCAAACCTTATAATACTGGATCAAATTGCTGATATCCTATTTATATTGACTAGGATTAAAGGGTTAACTGTAAGAGAGGACTTATTAGTCCTAAGTTCGCCAATTGTATAAAACACTTTTGTACAATAAAGCCATTATTATTATTATTATTATTTTAGGAATCTACACTAAGAGGAAAGAAAACATATAAAGTACTGTAAAAAGTACGATATTTTATTAAGTTAGAAGTAAATCAAATGGTTGAAAATTGATCATCAAAATTTAACTTTTTTTATAGTCCTAAGTATGAAAACAAAATGATATTTAACTGTTTACAGTGAATTTTTATGGGAATGTAAAATTTATTTAACAGACTTTGAAGAGATATTTCTTGGCGAGAAGCTTAAGTGTGTCCCAGAAGAAGTATAAACTGGAGTCGGTAAAGCAACAACGTCTTGTTCATTCACAAAAGCACAATGAAAAGTGTCTTCTACACAACAGAGGTGGGATGTAGTGCTAAACTATTACCCAGTACAATACGGCTTGTAATTATTATCTCACAACAAAATGGGAGTTTAATTAGACAAATATTACCATCATACAATTATTTGAATATTTTGTTTCTGCGTTTGTTAGACAATTTTGCTTCACATTCAATATATAGTAAAAAAAAACTAAATTTACAACAAATTGATATATTTGTAAATGTATTAATAATTATTACGTTTATGTCCCTTACTAAATACAAGGAAACCCTGTTATAGTGTACACTATTGGCACGAAATAGATACAGTGAAATTTATTGGAGCCCATTACAAAACTCGCCACTGGAAAACAAATCCCATAGTTAAAACGATTTACGTCAGTCCAATTTACAAGTGGCCATCCCAGTACATTGACGGTCTACTGTTTGAACCACTGATTCGTGTTATACTCGGCACGTGAAAAGTTTATTTTCATAGACCTCTTTCAATAAATTATTACATCACTTGGTGTAAATCTAACGAAGAAATGAATACACTCTTGTTCTAACTGGTTAACGAGTTTCCTTATTTTGTGAACTTTTCGTATACACATAATATTTATGATTTTTCATCATAATTTTCCCCTCTAATAGCTGTTATGTTAAATCTGTATTAATATAACAATTTTTATGTGAGGTTATTATTTGTTTTAAGGTTAAACTTTGTCATGTACTCATATGCAGTTTTGCCTTTCCACTTTGTTTGATTATTTTTTCATCGATACGATTTAATTGTAAATTCTAATAAAACAGTTTTTGTTAAATAAATGTCCTTTTTAGAAAGCAAGAAAGATAAGTCGTAAGTTTTTAATTGGTGCAAATTAAATAGAAATTCTAGCAAAACACTTCTTGTAAAACATCCTTGAGGATCTGTTCCCTTCATAAGATATATTCCACCAACATCTCACTATTATGTTGAATCTTTTATGTTTAAAGAGACCCGGTTGGGTCTTTAACTTATAAATGATGTTGGATATCTTATTTTATCATGTGAAGTTAGGGATAAAAGCTTAACACTTCATTCGTAGACCAACGGCTTAAGGGTGACTTCCGAACCATTACCAGTGTCTGGATAGGTGGGCTGTGTGCAAGGATGCGATATTTCAGAGAATCACACATTAATGGAACAGCCACGTTCGATGTTGATTAACCCCACCGCCACAGTTAGACCCCGTCTGAGGGTTTTAACACTGACACATTGTTATTTGAAATTAAAAGTGAATTCAAGGCTAATAAAATTTATAAAAAGGACTAAGAATATTAACCTAACAACAACTTTCTGAACATGAGTAAAACTCATTTACTAACCAGACTACACAGATCTACTCTCATCCTTCTAAAATATGTTCATATTCATCTTTAAATACACAAAACGTTGTGTCAGCGTCGCATATGTGGGAATCTAATGGTATTTTATCTGTGAATAACTAATAGTTACAAAAACGAACTTACTTTTATTTGTGTACACAACATAAAAAAAATTAGCGAATACATTCACTTGAAAGTCGTAAAGTAGGTTAGAGCCCTCTACAACCTTAAGGTTGTCAGTCAGCTTAAGGATCTCGGTCCCAACCAGAGTCGTAAAAAATTTTGTTATAGATCAGCTGATATTCACTGGCTATTAATATGTCATTAGGCTATTAATTTATTACACTTTTTAAGCAATATTCGAAGCAAAATACTACAAGGAATAAATTCACTTATATACATTAATCACACTAAATTGAAATCCATATTCGCTCATATCTTCAGATCACCTTATTAAGAATAAATAAATAAAAAAGGTAATTTCAAGCATTTCCCAACCTACCACTACTTAAAAAATTAAAAAAAATGTATTTTATAATTTAGTGTTAATTTTACCAACTGATTTATTTGAACAGTAGATCCAAATGGTACAATTTAAGTTTATTACTGTTACTGGATGTTTTTTATTTATGAAAACAACTGCAGGTTTAATAGATTATTTTAAATTAAATCCAGTAATCAGTTAACATATGATTATATAACAACTTAAGTTAAAAACAATTACTAGTTCATAATATCGGAAAAAGCATCAGCAAAACATGGCCGGGTTTAGCTTACACATAAATAAAATTTTAACATATGTGATATAACAACTTAAGCGATCAGTTGGAAACTGCTAAATCTACCAAATAAAAGTGTTTTCTTATATTACAGACAAAATGTTTCTCTCACCTGAACTTGACAGCCAATAAATTCAAGTTATAATGTCACTTACATGTAACGTGTTTTTTCGTACTTTCTGTGAAACTCGACAACTTATACAGTGGGGTATATTGTTTGTGAAGTTACCAATGAATCTTACAGAACCGTGTTTCGTCAAGAATTTCTTACGTCGTGAACACTCAGATTATTATGTACGGAATGTTTTATATATAAGTTGTTATATCTAACCACGATACAAATAACGCACGATTAACTATAAACATTTTACGAAATCTTATTCATATTTTTACTAGTGTTTAATTGTATGAAAATAGTATTAGTAGATATCTTCTTTTTTGGTAATGTGTTCCAATGAACACATAGATGAACAAGTATTGGAGTGGTTTATAAGAAAAGAATATAATATGGAGCTTTGTTTATTGTGTTTATACTCCAATGAACTTTTAGGGTTTGAAAATAAATAACAAATTATAATAATGTTAGATATAAAAGCATATGTCCTTTTCCATTAAATCACTACCACTACTTTGGTTTGGTTAGGTTAGGTTAGGTTTAGTTATGTTATGTTTAGGTAGGTTATACTAGGTTTGGTTAGTTTATGTTAGGTTTAGTTATCTAATGTTAGGTTTGGTTTGGTTATGCTAGGTTTTGTTAGTTTATGTTAGGTTTAGTTATGTCATGTTAGGTTTGGTAAAGTTATGCTAGGTTTGGTTAGTTTATGTTAGGTTTAGTTATCTCATGTTAGGTTTGGTTTGGTTATGCTAGGTTTGGTTAGGTTTAGTTGTCATGTTAGGTTTGGTTTGGTTATATTAGGCTAATCTAAGTTATGGTTATGGTCGTAAGGTACCGGAATAAAACCAAAGCAGACTCAATAGCCAGTACAATGCTATTTTTATATTCTCTTAGATTAGTAATGCTTATTAGCATTACTAATCTATATAAAAATAGCATTGTACTGGCTCCACTATGTCCACTTAATGGAATTCCCTAAACAAATCGTAGGATTAAACAAGCCGATGGCAGGATTAAGCCATGATATAGGGTGATTGTAAGGCTTTACACAGTGTAAGGATTAGGTAGGATAACGTATCGTACTTAACGAATGGAAAGTAAACTGGAACACAACCATGGACTGTAACTGTAACTCCAAGTAATGATATAAAATAGTAGACAATGAGGACCAACTGTTTAAAAATACTTATTATTTATTTGAAACAGCTTTTAACATTATTTTATAATAGAAATACGGTTCATAAAAAGGTACTAATTTTAAAATGATGCAATATTTATGTTTTGGATAACATTTGAAATATCTCACAGAAATATTAACATTTTTCCTATTGTTTCGTTGTTGAATTTTCAGTATATTTCCAAATAAATTAACTTGTTTGCAATATTTAATCTTTAGATACTGAGGGTAGGATTCCCATTATAAATACTTTAAATAACTGTAGGATTTCAATTAGTGTACCAAAAACGTGTTCTAGGTGGTCATACTCAGAAACTGTCGACTGGTCTCATGAACTTTTGTTAATACTGTCAACATTTAAGGGGAATTACTGTTTAAAGAATTGACTGATTAAATTATTGAAATGATTGTTTAATATAGGTCCATAGCAAGTTGACTAACTATAATGAATGGCTTGTTAAATATTCAACATAAATAGTCGGAATGAGACCAAAGAAGTACAGTATATACCGTCGAAAATAATTCGCATAAGATAAATATAACTAAATAGGATGTCGACAGGATAAATTTACTAATTCCTTAGCGGTAGGAATATACAGTTTTTACCAAATATTTGTTTTTTTTTAAAGTGAAAACAATATATATAAAGTAATCCTATAAGATATATGTTCCATAGAATCAAATAGTCGTGAAATAGTGTATGGCACCTGCTACCTTCTTAACTCCACATGGAACCCATTTGAACGTGAACTGTTTCTTATTATCAACCATTCATTCACCTGCCCCTAAACTGAACGAAATTCTTTAATGTCCCCCTCCTTTTTCAAATGCGTTATATCAGAATACTGTATGTTTCATGTAATAAGTCTATCTCATTTGGTGAATCAGAAAACTTAATATTTTATGTATATTAAAATTGCCTCTGGAGGCTTAATTGTAAGAGTTGAACCAAAACGAAAGACATTTCCTGATTCAGTGTATAATTCTACCCCAGAAAAGTGTGTCATACGTCAAGATTTGCGTGGTTGGATTTTTCTCAAAAAACTTCAAATCTTCAAATGGTCCCCCCTTTGGCACTTTTTCGATGAAAAATCTGAATTTTTTCTAGTGAAATCTTAACTATACGTACTTGTTTAGAATGTCCAGCTGGTCATGGAAAAGCATCAGAATGGCCCGTGAGACGTCTAGAAAGCGAGAGAATTGGAAACAAAGTTTGTTAGCAATTGCACCCTGATTGTGATGTTTAAATTGCCTCTGGAGGCTTTATTGTAAGAGTTGCACCAAAACGAAAGACATTTCCTGATTCAGTGTATAATTCTACCCCAGAAAAGTGTGTCATACGTCAAGATTTGCGTGGTTGGATTTTTCTCAAAAAACTTCAAATCTTCAAATGGTCCCCCCTTTGGCACTTTTTCGATGAAAAATCTGAATTTTTTCTAGTGAAATCTTAACTATACGTACTTGTTTAGAATGTCAAGCTGGTCATGGAAAAGCATCAGAATGGCCCGTGAGACGTCTAGAAAGCGAGAGAATTGGAAACAAAGTTTGTTATAAATTGCACCCTGATTGTGATGTTTAAATTGCCTCTGGAGGCTTTATTGTAAGAGTTGAACCAAAACGAAAGACATTTCCTGATTCAGTGTATAATTCTACCCCAGAAAAGTGTGTCATACGTCAAGATTTGCGTGGATGGATTTTTCTCAAAAACTTCAAATCTTCAAATGGTCCCCCTTTGGCACTTTTTCGATGAAAAATCTGAATTTTTTCTAGTGAAATCTTAACTATACGTACTTGTTTAGAATGTCCAGCTGGTCATGGAAAAGCATCAGAATAGCCCGTGAGACGTCTAGAAAGCGAGAGAATTGGAAACAAAGTTTGTTAGCAATTGCACCCTGATTGTGATGTTTAAATTGCCTCTGGAGGCTTTATTGTAAGAGTTGCACCAAAACGAAAGACATTTCCTGATTCAGTGCATAATTCTACCCTAGTAAAGTGTGTCATACGTCAAGATTTGCGTGGTTGGATTTTTCTCAAAAAACTTCAAATCTTTAAATGGTCCCCCCTTTGGCACTTTTTTGATGAAAAATCTGAATTATTTCTAGTGAAATCTTAACCATACGTACTTGTTTAGAATGTCAAGCTGGTCATGTAAAAGCATCAAAATGGCCCGTGAGACGTCTAGAAAACGAGAGAATTGGAAACAAAGTTTGTTAGCAATTGCACCCTGATTGTGATGTTCAAATTGCCTCTGGAGGCTTAATTGTAAGAGTTGCACCAAAACGAAAGACATTAACTGATTCAGTGCATAATTCTACCCCAGTAAAGTGTGTCATACGTCATGATTTGCGTGGTTGGATTTTTCTCAAAAAACTTCAAATCTTCTAATAGTCCCCCCTTGGCACTTTTTTGATGAAAAATCTGAATTTTTTCTAGTGAAATCTTAACTATACGTACTTATTGATAATGTCAATCTAGTCATGAAAAAGCATCAGAATGGCCTGTGAGACGTCTAGAAAGCGAGAGAATTGGAAACAAAGTTTGTTAGTTATTGCACCCTGATTGTGATGTTTAAATTGCCTCTGGAGGCTTTATTGTAAGAGTTGGATCAAAAACGAATGACATTTCTTGATTCAGTGTATAATTCTACCCCAGAAAAGTGTGTCATACGTCAAGATTTGCGTGGTTGGATTTTTCTCAAAAAACTTCAAATCTTCAAATGTCCCCCTTTTGGCACTTTTTCGATGAAAAATCTGAATTTTTTCTAGTAAAATCTTAACTATACGTACTTGTTTAGAATGTCCAGCTGGTCATGGAAAAGCATCAGAATAGTCCGTGAGATGTCTATAAAGCGAGAGAATTGGACATAAAGTTTTTAGCAAATTCGCCCTGATCGTGATGTTTAAATTGCCTCTGGAGGCTTTATTGTAAGAGTTGCACCAAAACAAAAGACATTTCCTGATTCAGTGTATAATTCTACCCCAGAAAAGTGTGTCATACGTCAAGATTTGCGTGATTGGATTTTTCTCAAAAAACTTCAAATCTTCAAATGGTCCCCCCTTTGGCACTTTTTCGATGAAAAATCTGAATTTTTTCTAGTGAAATCTTAACTATACGTACTTGTTTAGAATGTCTAGCTGGTCATGGAAAAGCATCAGAATGGCTCGTGAGACGTCTAGAAAACGAGATAATTAGAAACAAATTTTGTTATAAATTGCAGCCAGATTGTGATGTTTGAATTGCCTCTTGAGGCTTTATTGTAAGAGTTGAACCAAAACGAAAGACATTTCCTGATTCAGTGTATAATTCTACCCGTGGAAAGTGTGTCATACGTCAAGATTTGCGTGGATGGATTTTTCTCAAGAAACTTCAAATCTTTAAATTGTCCCCCCTTTGGCACTTTTTCGATGAAAAATCTGAATTTTTTCAAGTGAAATCTTTACTATACGTACTTATTCATAATGTCAATCTAGTCATGGAAAAGCATCAGAATGGCCCGTGAGACGTCTAGAAAACGAGAGAATTGGAAACAAAGTTTGTTAGAAATTGCACCCTGATTGTGATGTTTAAATTGCCTCTGGAGGCTTTATTGTAAGAGTTGAACCAAAACGAAAGACATTTCCTGATTCAGTGTATAATTCTACCCCAGAAAAGTGTGTCATACGTCAAGATTTGCGTGGATGGATTTTTCTCAAAAAACTTCAAATCTTCAAATGGTCCCCCCTTTGGCACTTTTTCGATGAAAAATCTGAATTTTTTCAAGTGAAATCTTAACTATACGTACTTGTTTAGAATGTCCAGCTGGTCATGGAAAAGCATCAGAATAGCCTGTGAGACGTCTAGAAAGCGAGAGAATTGGAAACAAAGTTTGTTAGTAATTGCACCCTGATTGTGATGTTTAAATTGCCTCTGGAGGCTTTATTGTAAGAGTTGCACCAAAACGAAAGACATTTCCTGATTCAGTGTATAATTCTACCCTAGTAAAGTGTGTCATACGTCAAGATTTGCGTGGTTGGATTTTTCTCAAAAAACTTCAAATCTTTAAATGGTCCCCCCTTTGGCACTTTTTTGATGAAAAATCTGAATTATTTCTAGTGAAATCTTAACCATACGTACTTGTTTAGAATGTCCAAGTGGTCATGTAAAAGCATCAAAATGGCCCGTGAGACGTCTAGAAAACGAGAGAATTGGAAACAAAGTTTGTTAGCAATTGCACCCTGATTGTGATGTTCAAATTGCCTCTGGAGGCTTAATTGTAAGAGTTGCACCAAAACGAAAGACATTAACTGATTCAGTGCATAATTCTACCCTAGTAAAGTGTGTCATACGTCAAGATTTGCGTGGTTGGATTTTTCTCAAAAAACTTCAAATCTTCAAATGTCCCCCTTTTGGCACTTTTTCGATGAAAAATCTGAATTTTTTTCTAGTAAAATCTTAACTATACGTACTTGTTTAGAATGTCCAGCTGGTCATGGAAAAGCATCAGAATAGTCCGTGAGATGTCTATAAAGCGAGAGAATTGGACATAAAGTTTTTAGCAAATTCGCCCTGATCGTGATGTTTAAATTGCCTCTGGAGGCTTTATTGTAAGAGTTGCACCAAAACAAAAGACATTTCCTGATTCAGTGTATAATTCTACCCCAGAAAAGTGTGTCATACGTCAAGATTTGCGTGATTGGATTTTTCTCAACAAACTTCAAATCTTCAAATGGTCACCCCTTTGGCACTTTTTCGATGAAAAATCTGAATTTTTTCTAGTGAAATCTTAACTATACGTACTTGTTTAAAATGTCTAGCTGGTCATGGAAAAGCATCAGAATGGCCCGTGAGACGTCTAGAAAACGAGATAATTAGAAACAAAATTTGTTATAAATTGCAGCCAGATTGTGATGTTTGAATTGCCTCTTGAGGCTGTATTGTAAGAGTTGCACCAAAACGAAAGACATTAACTGATTCAGTGCATAATTCTACCCTAGTAAAGTGTGTCATACGTCAAGATTTGCGTGGTTGGATTTTACTCAAGAAACTTCAAATCTTTAAATTGTCCCCCCTTTGGCACTTTTCGATGAAAAATCTGAATTTTTTCAAGTGAAATCTTTACTATACGTACTTATTCATAATGTCAATCTTGTCATGGAAAAGCATCAGAATGGCTCGTGAGACGTCTAGAAAACGAGATAATTAGAAACAAATTTTGTTATAAATTGCACCCTGATTGTGATGTTTAAATTGCCTCTGGAGGCTTTATTGTAAGAGTTGAACCAAAACGAAAGACATTTCCTGATTCAGTGTATAATTCTACCCCAGAAAAGTGTGTCATACGTCAAGATTTGCGTGGATGAATTTTTCTCAAAAAATTCAAATCTTCAAATGGTCCCCCTTTGGCAATTTTTCGATGAAAAATCTGAATTTTTCAAGTGAAATCTTTACTATACGTACTTGTTTAGAATGTCCAGCTGGTCAAGGAAAAGCATCAGAATAGCCTGTGAGACGTCTAGAAAGCGAGAGAATTGGAAACAAAGTTTGTTAGTTATTGCACCCTGATTGTGATGTTTAAATTGCCTCTGGAGGCTTTATTGTAAGAGTTGGATCTAAAACAAAAGACATTTCTTGATTCAGTGTATAATTCTACCCCAGAAAAGTGTGTCATACCTCAAGATTTGCGTGGATGGATTTTTTTCAAAAAACTTCAAATGGCACCCTTTGGCACTTTTTCGATGAAAAATCTGAATTTTTTCTAGTGAAATCTTAACTATACGTACTTGTTTAGAATGTCCATCTGGTCATGGAAAAGCATCAGAATAGTCCGTGAGATGTCTATAAAGCAAGAGAATTGGAAACAAAGTTTTTAGCAAATTCGCCCTGATTGTGATGTTTAAATTGCCTCTGGAGGCTTTATTGTAAGAGTTGCACCAAAACAAAAGACATTTTCTGATTCAGTGTATAATTCTACCCCAGAAAAGTGTGACATACGTCAAGATTTGCGTGATTGGATTTTTCTCAAAAAACTCTAATCTTCAAATGGTCCCCCCTTTGGCACTTCTTCGATGAAAAAACTGAATTTTTTCTAGTGAAATCTTAACTATACGTACTTGTTTAGAATGTCCAGCTGGTCATGGAAAAGCATCAGAATGGCCCGTGAGACGTCTAGAAAACAAGAGAATTAGTAACAAATTTTGTTATAAATTGCACCCAAATTGTGCTGTTTGAATTGCCTCTGGAGGCTTTATTGTAAGAGTTGAACCAAAACGAAAGACATTTCCTGATTCAGTGTATTATTCTACCCCAGAAAAGCGTGTCATACGTCAAGATTTGCGTGGATGGATTTTTTTCAAAAAACTTCAAATGGCACCCTTTGGCACTTTTTCGATGAAAAATCTGAATTTTTTCTAGTGAAATCTTAACTATACGTACTTGTTTAGAATGTCCAGCTGGTCATGGAAAAGCATCATAATAGCCCGTGAGATGTCTAGAAATCGACAAAATTGGAAACAAAGTTTTTTAGCAATTGCACCCTGATTGTGATGTTCAAATTGCCTCTGGAGGCTTAATTGTAAGAGTTGCACCAAAAAGAAAGACATTAACTGATTCAGTGCATAATTCTATCCTAGTAAAGTGTGTCATACGTCAAGATTTGCGTGGATGAATTTTTCTCAAAAAACTCAAATCTTCAAATGGTCCCCCCTTTGGCACTTTTTCGATGAAAAATCTGAATTTTTTCTAGTGAAATCTTAACTATACGTACTTGTTTAGAATGTCCAGCTGGTCATGGAAAAGCATCAGAATGGCCCGTGAGACGTCTAGAAAACGAGAGAATTAGAAACAAATTTTGTTATAAATTGCACCCAAATTGTGATGTTTGAATTGCCTCTGGAGGCTTTATTGTAAGAGTTGAACCAAAACGAAAGACATTTCCTGATTCAGTGTATTATTCTACCCCAGAAAAGCGTGTCATACGTCAAGATTTGCGTGGATGGATTTTGCTCAAAAAACTTCAAATGGTCCCCCCTTTGGCACTTTTTCGATGAAAAATCTGAATTTTTTCAAGTGAAATCTTTACTATACGTACTTGTTTAGAATGTCCAGCTAGTCATGGAAAAGCATCAGAATGGCCTGTGAGACGTCTAGAAAGCGAGAGAATTGGAAACAAAGTTTGTTAGTTATTGCACCCTGATTGTGATGTTTAAATTGCCTCTGGAGGCTTTATTGTAAGAGTTGGATCAAAAACGAATGACATTTCTTGATTCAGTGTATAATTCTACCCCAGAAAAGTGTGTAATACGTCAAGATTTGCGTGGTTGGATTTTTCTCAAAAAACTTCAAATCTTCAAATGTCCCCCTTTTGGCACTTTTTCGATGAAAAATCTGATTTTTTTCTAGTAAAATCTTAACTATACGTACTTGTTTAGAATGTCTAGCTGGTCATGGAAAAGCATCAGAATGGCTCGTGAGACGTCTAGAAAACGAGATAATTAGAAACAAATTTTGTTATAAATTGCAGCCAGATTGTGATGTTTGAATTGCCTCTTGAGGCTTTATTGTAAGAGTTGAACCAAAACAAAAGACATTTCCTGATTCAGTGTATAATTCTACCCGTGGAAAGTGTGTCATACGTCAAGATTTGCGTGGATGGATTTTTCTCAAGAAACTTCAAATCTTTAAATTGTCCCCCCTTTGGCACTTTTTCGATGAAAAATCTGAATTTTTTCAAGTGAAATCTTTACTATACGTACTTATTCATAATGTCAATCTAGTCATGGAAAAGCATCAGAATGGCTAGTGAGACGTCTAGAAAACGAGATAATTAGAAACAAATTTTGTTATAAATTGCACCCTGATTGTGATGTTTAAATTGCCTCTGGAGGCTTTATTGTAAGAGTTGAACCAAAACTAAAGACATTTCCTGATTCAGTGTATAATTCTACCACAGAAAAGTGTGTCATACGTCAAGATTTGCGTGGATGAATTTTTCTCAAAAAACTCAAATCTTCAAATGGTCCCCCCTTTGGCACTTTTTCGATGAAAAATCTGAATTTTTCAAGTGAAATCTTTACTATACGTACTTGTTTAGAATGTCCAGATGGTCATGGAAAAGCTTTAGAATAGCCTGTGAGACGTCTAGAAAGCGAGAGAATTGGAAACAAAGTTTGTTAGCTATTGCACCCTGATTGTGATGTTTAAATTGCCTCTGGAGGCTTTATTGTAAGAGTTGGATCAAAAACGAATGACATTTCTTGATTCAGTGTATAATTCTACCCCAGAAAAGTGTGTCATACGTCAAGATTTGCGTGATTGGATTTTTCTCAAAAAACTTCAGATCTTCAAATGGTCCCCCCTTTGGCACTTTTTCGATGAAAAATCTAAATTTTTTCTAGTGAAATCTTAACTATACGTACTTGTTTAGAATGTCTAGCTGGTCATGGAAAAGCATCATAATAGCCCGTGAGATGTCTAGAAATCGACAAAATTGGAAACAAAGTTTGTTAGCAATCGCACCCTGATTGTGATGTTCAAATTGCCTCTGGAGGCTTTATTGTAAGAGTTGGATCAAAAACGAAAGACATTTCCTGATTCAGTGTATAATTCTACCCCAGAAAAGTGTGTCATACGTCAAGATTTGCGTGGATTGATTTTCTCAAAAAACTTCAAATCTTTAAATGGTCCCCCCTTTGGCACTTTTTCGATGAAAAATCTGAATTTTTCAAGTGAAATCTTTACTATACGTACTTGTTTAGAATGTCCAGCTGGTAATGGAAAAGCATCAGAATAGCCTGTGAGACGTCTAGAAAGCGAGAGAATTGGAAACAAAGTTTGTTAGTTATTGCACCCTGATTGTGATGTTTAAATTGCCTCTGGAGGCTTAATTGTAAGAGTTGCACCAAAACGAAAGACATTAACTGATTCAGTGCATAATTCTACCATAGTAAAGTGTGTCATACGTCAAGATTTGCGTGGTTGGATTTTTCTCAAAAAACTTCAAATCTTTAAATGGTCCCTCCTTTGGCACTTTTTTGATGAAAAATCTGAATTATTTCTAGTAAAATCTTAACCATACGTACTTGTTTAGAATGTCAAGCTGGTCATGTAAAAGCATCAAAATGGCCCGTGAGACGTCTAGAAAACGAGAGAATTGGAAACAAAGTTTGTTAGCAATTGCAGCCTGATTGTGATGTTCAAATTGCCTCTGGAGGCTTAATTGTAAGAGTTGCACCAAAACGAAAGACATTAACTGATTCAGTGTATAATTCTACCCCAGTAAAGTGTGTCATACGTCATGATTTGCGTGGTTGGATTTTTCTCAAAAAACTTCAAATCTTCTAATAGTCCCCCCTTGGCACTTTTTTGATGAAAAATCTGAATTTTTTCTAGTAAAATCTTAACTATACGTACTTATTCATAATGTCAATCTAGTCATGGAAAAAAATCAGAATGGCCCGTGAGACGTCTAGAAAGCGAGAGAATTGGAAACAAAGTTTGTTAGTTATTGCACCCTGATTGTGATGTTTAAATTGCCTCTGGAGGCTTTATTGTAAGAGTTGGATCAAAAACGAATGACATTTCTTGATTCAGTGTATAATTCTACCCCAGAAAAGTGTGTCATACGTCAAGATTTGCGTGGTTGGATTTTTCTCAAGAAACTTCAAATCTTCAAATGTCCCCCTTTTGGCACTTTTTCGATGAAAAATCTGAATTTTTTTCTAGTAAAATCTTAACTATACGTACTTGTTTAGAATGTCCAGCTGGTCATGGAAAAGCATCAGAATAGTCCGTGAGATGTCTATAAAGCGAGAGAATTGGACATAAAGTTTTTAGCGAATTCGCCCTGATCGTGATGTTTAAATTGCCTCTGGAGGCTTTATTGTAAGAGTTGCACCAAAACAAAAGACATTTCCTGATTCAGTGTATAATTCTACCCCAGAAAAGTGTGTCATACGTCAAGATTTGCGTGATTGGATTTTTCTCAAAAAACTTCAAATCTTCAAATGGTCCCCCCTTTTGCACTTTTTCGATGAAAAATCTGAATTTTTTCTAGTGAAATCTTAACTATACGTACTTGTTTAAAATGTCTAGCTGGTCATGGAAAAGCATCAGAATGGCTCGTGAGACGTCTAGAAAACGAGATAATTAGAAACAAATTTTGTTATAAATTGCAGCCAGATTGTGATGTTTGAATTGCCTCTTGAGGCTTTATTGTAAGAGTTGAACCAAAACGAAAGACATTTCCTGATTCAGTGTATAATTCTACCCGTGGAAAGTGTGTCATACGTCAAGATTTGCGTGGATGGATTTTTCTTAAGAAACTTTAAATCTTTAAATTGTCCCCCCTTTGGCACTTTTTCGATGAAAAATCTGAATTTTTTCAAGTGAAATCTTTACTATACGTACTTATTCATAATGTCAATCTAGTCATGGAAAAGCATCAGAATGGCTCGTGAGACGTCTAGAAAACGAGATAATTAGAAACAAATTTTGTTATAAATTGCACCCTGATTGTGATGTTTAAATTGCCTCTGGAGGCTTTATTGTAAGAGTTGAACCAAAACGAAAGACATTTCCTGATTCAGTATATAATTCTACCCCAGAAAAGTGTGTCATACGTCAAGATTTGCGTGGATGAATTTTTCTCAAAAAATTCAAATCTTCAAATGGTCCCCCTTTGGCACTTTTTCGATGAAAAATCTGAATTTTTCAAGTGAAGTCTTTACCATACGTACTTGTTTAGAATGTCCAGCTGGTCATGGAAAAGCATCAGAATAGCCTGTGAGACGTCTAGAAAGCGAGAGAATTGGAAACAAAGTTTGTTAGGTATTGCACCCTGATTGTGATGTTTAAATTGCCTCTGGAGGCTTAATTGTAAGAGTTGCACCAAAACGAAAGACATTAACTGATTCAGTGCATAATTCTACCCTAGTAAAGTGTGTCATACGTCAAGATTTGCGTGGTTGGATTTTTCTCAAAAAACTTCAAATCTTTAAATCAGCGATTCCCAACCAGTGTGCCGCGGCACACTGGTGTGCCGTGATATCGTGGTAGGTGTGCCGCGAAATTAGTGTTTGTAATTATGTATTTATTTCGTCATGGTTAAATAAAACCGTTGGAAAAATAGGCAATGTTTTTAGATTAAAATATGCATGTTTACAAAGTCAATCTACCAATTTTGACATCGATTGTATCGTCAATGGTGAGCGTTAGTTAAAGGCACTGTCTGTGGAGCAAGATCAACTGAATACGTCTGCGCGTGGCGGGTGGGCGGCAGGATCGATGGGCGGGACTGATGCCTGGCGACAGCATTGTCTCCGTAACTGGTTTCGCGGAAGTGGGAGGGGAGAGGTCATCGCCCCTCCACAACACGACACGAGACAGCCTCCTCCCTCGCTCAGTATGTGTTAGTTCTCAGTGCTGTTTGTTTTCGAGTTGAAATGGATCGTTTTGTGATTAAGTGTAATGCGATTAAGAGTAATTTACCTAGTACTAGTAGTGCGAGTTCAAGTTTAAATGAAAGTAGTGTCGATTTCAGCATTAATACTGGTGCGAGTTTGAGTGCAAATGAACGTAGTATTGATGTTAATATTAAGACAAATGTTTTGTCAGGTGGATCGATGAAACGCAAACGTAGTGACAATAATGACGGTGGTGACGTTGGCAAGTTTCGTCAATATCATGAAAGTTACTTGTCATTCGGTTTTACACCATCTGGTGGTGAACAGCCTAAACCTCAATGTCTAATTTGTGGCGATCAGTTGTCTAACGAAGCCATGGTACCAAGTAAGTTGAAAAGACACCTACTTACAAAACATTCATTTGCAGCAGTAAAACCTGTTGCATATTTTAAAAGACTATTATCAAATCAGACATCTCAGGCTTCTACATTTACAAAACTGTCATCTGTGTCGAGTAAAGCACAAGAAGCCAGCTACGCTGTCGCTGAATTGATTGCACAAAAAATGAAATCCCATACGACTGCTGAAACAACCATTCTTCCAGCTTGCTGTGAAATCGTTAAAATTATGTTTGGAGAACAATATGAAAAAGAGGTTAGAAAAATGCCGCTTTCTAACAATACAATAAAAAGACGTATTGAAGATATGTCTAAAGATGTTGAAACTCAAGTAAATGAAATACTCAAGGTTGCAGATTTCTTTGCTATTCAAGTGGACGAGTCGACAGATATAACAGGGAAACCCCAAGTTCTGGCTTTTGTTAGATTTATTTGTGAAAATAACTTAATCGAACAGTTTTTATTTTGCAAAGACCTTCCTGAACATACAATACAACTGGACAGGACATTTTTCAGTTAGTGAACGATTATATTACCACTGCTGGATTGTCTTGGCAGTCTTGTTTAGGTGTTTGTACAGACGGGTGTCCTGCGATGGTGGGACATCTGACAGGCTTTCTGGCTTTAGTTAGGAAAGAAAATTCAGATATTACTTTCACGCATTGATTTCTTCACAGAGAAGCACTTGCTGCTAAGTCCTTGGTACCTGAGTTGAATGATGTCTTGCAAACTGTTGTGAAAATGGTAAACTTCATTAAAAGTAGGCCTTTGAAAGCAAGACTATTTACTAATTTGTGTTCAGCTATGGATGCTGAGCATACCCAGCTATTGTTGCACACAGAAGTAAGATGGTTATCTCGTGGACGTGTACTTAAAAGATTTTATGAACTTAGAGATGAGTTATTAATATTTTTTACTTGTGAAGAGTCCAATTTTGCTCGTTTTCTCAGTGGTGTACCAAAGTTGCGTTTTTAGCAGACATATTTGAAAAACTCTATGTTTTGAACAAAGGTATGCAGGGAAAGCGAGAAAATATTCTCACGTCTACGGACAAAATCAGTTCTTTCAAGCAGAACCTTTCAATGTGGATTCAAAAAATTGAAAATCTAGCAGTGTGGGACATGTTTGATCTGTTAAAAGACTGCAGTATAAATTCAACTCTTTCTCAAATTTTTTTGAAAAGTCTTCGTCAGTTAGGGGATAACATTAACAATTGTTTCCCCTCTCTTGATGTCTCTTCAATGGACTGGGTGAGAAACCCTTTCATTGACTGTGCTTATGAGTCTGCAATGTTTAATACTGATGAAGAAAGTGAATTGATTGACATCAAGAATGACCGTGGGCTCAAATTACAATACAGTAAATTAGTTGAAGAAGCAGAGGTGGAGTCAAAACAAAAGAAAACAAAGATAAATGTAGACATTTCATCCTTTTGGGTTCCTCTCATAAACGAATACCCTTTGATCTCAAAGAAAGCCATGAGAGCAATACTTCCCTTTTCGACCTCATACCTCTGTGAAGCGGCCTTTTCTTCAATGAACGCCATCAAGACAAAAAATCGTTCCCAACTAAAAACTTTGGAAGACGACGCGGGTTTGTTTGTCAACCATCCGACCCAGAAAGGAACATATAATGAAGGACCACCAAGCACAAATCTCCCACTAAGACTAAATCTTTTGTCAAAGTTAAAATATATGCTTTTGTTGTATTGAAATGTATTATTATTATTATTATCCTGTTATTTCTTGTCGAACATTTATTTTTTGATGTTTATAATCGGAAAATAACAAAAATATTGATCGTTGTTAGTACATCTCTAATAGTAGTTCGTTCCGGAAATTAGTTAATTTAGTGTGCCGTGACAAAATGTGGATTTTAGTTAGTGTGCCGCACGATAAAAAGGTTGGGAATCGCTGCTTTAAATGGTCCCCCCTTTGGCACTTTTTTGATGAAAAATCTGAATTATTTCTAGTGAAATCTTAACCATACGTACTTGTTTAGAATGTCAAGCTGGTCATGTAAAAGCATCAAAATGGCCCGTGAGACGTCTAGAAAACGAGAGAATTGGAAACAAAGTTTGTTTGCAATTGCAGCCTGATTGTGATGTTGAAATTGCCTCTGGAGGCTTAATTGTAAGAGTTGCACCAAAACGAAAGACATTAACTGATTCAGTGCATAATTCTACCCCAGTAAAGTGTGTCATACGTCATGATTTGCGTGGTTGGATTTTTCTCAAAAAACTTCAAATCTTATAATAGTCCCCCCTTGGCACTTTTTTGATGAAAAATCTGAATTTTTTCAAGTGAAATCTTAACTATACGTACTTATTCATAATGTCAATCTAGTAATGGAAAAAAATCAGAATGGCCCGTGAGACGTCTAGATAGCGAGAGAATTGGAAACAAAGTTTGTTAGTTATTGCACCCTGATTGTGATGTTTAAATTGCCTCTGGAGGCTTTATTGTAAAAGTTGGATCAAAAACGAATGACATTTCTTGATTCAGTGTATAATTCTACCCCAGAAAAGTGTGTCATACGTCAAGATTTGCGTGGTTGGATTTTTCTCAAGAAACTTCAAATCTTCAAATGTCCCCCTTTTGGCACTTTTTCGATGAAAAATCTGAATTTTTTTCTAGTAAAATCTTAACTATACGTACTTGTTTAGAATGTCCAGCTGGTCATGGAAAAGCATCAGAATAGTCCGTAAT